>VZTY01015779.1:109691-267878 GCA_013400935.1 Turnix velox
CTTTACAGTGAGGGTAGTGAAACACTGGAACAGGTTGCCCAGAGAGGTTGTGGATGCCCCCTCTCTGGAGGTGTTCAAGACCAGGCTGGACATGGCACTGAGCAGCCTGATCTAGTGGGAGGAACTCCAACCCAAACTATTCTATGATTCTATGTATCCAGAATTCTTATGCCATATCTGCTACAATACTCAAGGTTACATGGTGCCTATATGCATATGTCAAAGCTGACTCTAGAATCACTGGGGCTTCTATGGGCACTGTGAAGTATCAATAGATTCAGAAGTAAAAGAGCAGACTGTGCTATCCTAATTTGATAAGGGTAATTGTTCTGATATGGTTATTGTTAAGGTGAATGTGCTTTGATCTCAAATGTAGTATTAACTGGAAAATCAGTAACAGCAAATAAAATCTCAAATGATTGCAGAACTCTTTTCCTTCTCTTTTGGAAGAGTAGAAGTCAGGTCATCCAATCAAATGAACTTAATAAAATTGCTGCAGCAATGTAATCACAAGGAAGGATACAACATAATAGATACATGCTACTAAGAAAAAACAAATTGCATATGTAGAGATATGTACTGGACAGTATGGCTAAATGGCCTGCCTCAGGGACAATAGGGGATAGAATCGTCACCACGGCTTTCATGACAGTGTTGCAAAATATTCTACTGACAGAATAGAAGAGGTTTGCAAAAAAAGCCAAAGCAATTGAAAATGGAAAAAGAAACACAATGAAGCTTCAAATATGCAAAATCATTCCACAACTCATCTATTACCTTTTCAGCACTACTTCAAATAACAAAATTTGCAACAATAATACAGGTCAATAATTAACCTTTCCTGCTTTATGACATGATGAATACTGTAGACACAGGAATGTGTCCTATTGCTTTTATGCAACACATTCAAAGTTGTTGGATGGTATCTTAAAGTGAAAGCTGAATCCCTGAAGGGATCAGGATGAAAAGAAAGGTCTGTTTGCAATTCTTGAACTATTTTCTTTCTCTCGGGAAAGGGAAGAGAAGCTGCAAAGGGAATAAAAATATCCCTGCAGCCCTTGACTGGGAGTCTTGCTTTAGAGTTAGTCTCTGGCTGGTGCATTACCACTTCATCTAGCCCCATAGGAATAGTTAAGCAGGATTACTGACATGGCTGCCACTGCCTATCCTTTCCTATGTGTGCTGATGAACATTTGAGGACATAGCATTTACTGTCAGTTCACAACTAGTAGTTTCTTTTAATCTGTAAGTCTGATGTTATCCTTACTACTAAGCATTTCTGAGATATTCAAGAGTGTTGTATGACAAATCGGTACAAAATAGCCATTGCATTTCTAGAGGTATTTGAAGAGATGAATACAGAATCTGAGGCTAGGCATATGAAAAGGATTAACTTTCTATAGATGTTTCAAGCTTGGCACAAAAAAAAATTTTGGGTTAAATAGGAACATCAGTAAACATTTCTGATAAGCTTAATCTCTGTGACTCCATAGAGGCCAGACAGTGATTCAGTGGGAGATCTCAGAAAGGAACACACGAAGCCTGAACCCTCAAATGTTTGCTCTAGTCAAATGGAAAATAACTATATCACATGGAACAAAGTCATACACCAAGTCAATACAACAGATCTATAGTTGTTCAAAAGAACTTTTATATTGGATCTGTACTTACACTTATCTACAAATGTGGAGGCACAAAGGAAAAGAACATTGACTGAACTCAAGATTGGAAGTAATAGCTTCTGATGCTTTTGATCACATATCACATCAGAAACTCTTAATAAAGCTTTGGTTGCACTCCTGCAGCATACTTCCAAGGTGACCATCTGTCAGATAGCTTTCTGGGAATCTACAGAAATTCCCTTATAAATCAAGATTAATACTTTATTTTAAAACTGAGCAATGGAGCCCTTTATAAACATCTTTTATTTACCTGATGACTCTATAGATAACAGAATAAGAATTTTCAGCAATAAGTAAATAAATAAATTCTGATCATATACAAAGCTCATGCAGAGATTCAATGATGAGGGCAAAAGCTATCATGAAAACTTGAATTGAGTTTATTAGTGGATGTTCAGTGTCACAGAAAAATCATACCTGAATAATAAAGTGAATAATACCAGCTGAGAGCTCTCAAATTTTTGCTTTTCCCAGGAAGTACCTTTTAATGGAAATCTTTTCCCAGAAAATTAACATTGTGTTGAACTATAATTAAGTCACTTTGAGAAATTACTTTTTCTTAAATTTACAGATCATGGAATTATTTAGGCTTAGTCTAGGTCTTTGCCTACTAGCATGATTTTTTGTTCTGATCATATATCTATTAAGAAACTTGACTGAAATGTAAACACTGTTGTGGGATTTTTTGAGACAATTCAAGAAAGAAGCAAATGAAGGGTTTTTTTCTGTTGTTGTTTTTTTGTTTAGTTGTCAAAGATCAAAACCCAAAAGTTTTTATAAAGTGTAAGTGCGTGGACCTGTCAGAGTTCTACCCCGCCTGCCCATCACAGATGCTTTGTTTTATAATCTGTTTAACCAAGCCAAGTAGTGTCATGGACTGGAAGAGCCAAAAGCCACACACTTTCACCTTCCTCAGAGATACTGTCATTGTCATGGTCACCTTCTGTGAAATTGAACTGTGGTCTCTTTCTGTCTTGAAGACAAACTATACCTCATCAAGACAATCTTTATTTTAAGCAGCAACATGAAACTTTACCCTCTGGTCAGGAAGCTTAATTTATCACCCAAAAGAGGGGTTCTAAGAAGCACAGAGATTGATAGTGATATCCTAAAGGCTAAGAGGCTGAGGATGACAGATGTGAATGAAGAATAATGGCTGGAAATGTAAAGATGTTGTTTCTTTCCATGTGAAATTTTACTCTTGTTACTGTAAATATCTACAGAACAGATTCAAGGTGACCTAAATATGAGGTATAAAGATTTGAAGCTATGGGCAAGTAGTTCGGTCATGTAGCATAGACACATTCATCTTAAAGGTCAAGGTATAGCAAGCGAGATGCTGCCCTTCCCCTCTTTCTGCAAGGCATTGAACCAGAGACAAAGGCAATATTTTGATAACTCAGAACATCAATTTCTATGCATAGTTCTGCTTCCTGAGTCTCCAGTTATGCCCATGTTATTACTCAGTACCCTAGTGCAGGAGACTTCTAGTCAGGGCAATTTATTCCACTAGTCAAGGGAATTTATTCTTTTCCCTTCCCAATGCATTGCATTCATTGGTAAGTCAACTGCCAAGAACAGGAAAAGGCACTATATCTTGTCTTAATTGGTTGCAAATTCCCAAGCATGCTGAACACGTTAACAATGTGTTTACAAAAGGGATCCTGATACATCTGGGGGTCTGCATTACCTGAGGCCTGATGATGCTTGCCAGAGGGTACATTTCTAAAGTCCTCCAAATAGATTCTAAATCAGTCTTTTTCCTCTTAAATTTGTTTTACTGCAGGAGCCTCTCATGGAAGATTTGTCCACATAATAATTTTTAATGTCTCAGTGATCTCTACCACTGAAAGTGAATACTGGATAGTGCATATAAATCATTCAGGTAAAATTATTCCTAGAAGATTCATACTCTTTAAATTTGGCACCACAAGTCAATTTGGGATACACAATTGCACATATTGTTAGCTTCCCTCTTAAATGTATAGTCAAAATTCACTTCCTGTAAGAAGCAGCTTAGACTGAAAAAACTTAGAAAAAAAGAATCTCCTTTCTAGATTATCCAAATATGATGAGGATTTCTGAAATGCATATGTGACAAAACACTGATATACTCTTGTCCTAGTATTATATAACACTGAAGATATCTTTATTTTGCCACAGTTCATCATATCACTTCTGCACAGCCACTATCAGGAAATGAATGTGTGAAGACTCTTGACTCTCCCTCCTCTCTTAGAAAAAGTCTTGGCTAACAACAGATTCATATCAGGATATTGGAAGTCACTGAATTTGCAGTTAATTGAGAAAAACTACTCTTTTTAATATCTCTATTCAGGGAAAATGTAGAGAAACATTTCTGAAAAGGACTTTGGCTTCCCATCCCAGCTTTATGAAGATCCATGATATCTATGGGATTTGTCTGTGATAGTTTTCAAATATTAGGACAGAATGGTTTATTTTTGGTTAAGGTGTACTCACAGATGGAGTTCATCAGCCCACAGATGAGGACAGACTAATGGATACAAGTATAGATTTATCTCATGGAAAACTCTGACCTTTAAAATTCTGATTTCTATTACTATGGCCATTTTTAAACTTACTTGCATTACCTGTTAATTAGCATCACACTAATATTTCGCTATTTATTTTTACAGGTTTTACATATTTTTTTATCACATATCTTTGGGAAGCTGTTCTTCTTCTATATTGTAAATTATAGATAAGCTATGTACTGCAATTTTATCAGTAGAGCTTTTAAAGAATAGCTGTAATAAATATGACTTAATTTTAAAGAAATAAGTGATACATCTTGTTATTAGAATTTTTTATTCTGTAGGTAATGAAATTTATTGCTCTGGATTGATGAGCAACAAATACAACAGCAGATGGATTTATCAATTGCTTATTAAGAGGAGAGTATGAATAGTCAGCATGGATAAGAGGCTAAAGCAATCACTTTGAGGGAGAGCAGTTTCATATTCAGTGTCATGTTTGAGACTTGTGGAATTATAGTTACCTCTGATTTGCCAGTTCAGTAGCAAATCTTTATTAGAATCTCTTCTAGTGCAATAGTCATTCTTAGAAAATAAAATAAATTGCTTTTTTCTTTACATAACTAAACAATGACACCACAGAATTAATGCTAGTCCCTACATGGGGCATATATCTGGAAATTTTAGAATGGGTCTAACTAACCTGTATTTCTACACAACTGTTTGCTGTGTTTGTGGTATGAGATTTAGAGAACACCAACCTATCACGTGTAAGTTAAGAGAATGGGCCCATTTGTTTCCTCCATGAGTGGGAAGTATTGAAGGGCAAGTTAGGCCACAAAACTGGTGTGAGAAGACGGAACAGTAAGACATCTCTGAACTTAAGTCTCTGAGAGCATTCAGAGGAGGGCCACAAGGATGACCAGGGGACCTCTCCTACAAGACATGGAGCTGTTCAGCCTGGAGCAGAGAAGGCTCTGAGAACATCTTGTAGTACCTGAAGGGGGCCTACAACAAAGCTGGGGAGCGGCTGATGGGGGGCAATGGTTTTAAACTGGAGCAGGGGAGGTTTAGATTGATTATTGAGAAGTTCTTCACCATGAGGGTGGTGAGTCACTGGAACAGATTGACAAGAGAGGTGGTGGAGGCCTCATCCCCATCAAGGCTAAGCTATATGAAGCTCTGAGCAGTCTGATCTCATGCAGCATGTCCCTGCTTACTGCAGAGTTTGGACTAGATGGCCTTTTAAGATCCCTTCGATCTCAGCGTGTTCTATGATTTTATGATTCCATAAACACTATTCAATAAACACTGCCTTTGGAAGAGAGACAACATAGTTTTCCTTTAATCCCACTGCCTTGCTGATTCTGTTGTAGCTGGGTAAAAATATCTTACTGTTGGTGCAGTGTTTGAAAGCTGTTCTATATCTTTAGAGTGTGATTTGACTCATTTACCTTCAGTCCTCTAGAAATCAGGAAACTGTCACCCAACTGCTCAACTAGAGTTTGGTGATTTGCTGCCTGACCTCCTCCTCTCTTAAATAAACTCCTATGTCTTGTGTAATATCTTTCAGCTCTGTGCAAATTTCTGCGATACTTTAGAAGTCAGAATTGGCAAGTTATGTCTTTGTTTAAACCACTGAATCCCACTCCCACGTGGCCGCAATCCACAAGGAGTTTTACTGCATAAACAAAAGGTAAAAACAGGAACCTACAGAATCATTAAGGAATTCAATCATTCTTTGTAACAGCCAACCCCTCTAATTGACTACACAGAGTAGACAATTTTTAGATGGCTGACATTAAGCAAGACGAATGTCTGTCTTGGAGACAGAAGTAACATTTACAAATGGATGTACATGGGATTTTTTAGCTCAAAGTACAGGGATCTGCATTATCCTCTATGTGAAGAGCCATTTTATTCCTTTTTGGAACTTAAAATTATGTAGAATGAAACTAGAGTATTTTACACCAAACTAAAATAGAAATTTTCAGCTCACTCTCTGTGAAATACATGTCAGTTTTTAATAAAAAAAACCCTGTGAATCTAAACCCGTGGATACTGAGGAGGGACTGTAGAGTATGTCTTTGGCTTCCTGGACAAATGCTTTTAATACTAAACAGTGCATATTACTTAATATTGCTTTTAAAGCAGTTATTAGCAGCTAAATTTCTGTCTGATTTTTTAATTAAAAAAAAAAGTCCTACATTCATCAGGGGCCCAGTCTGAAGATGTATGACTAAGAACTGCCAGTGTAACAATTTAAAGGTAGGACTAAGCTTGACCCTTATATCTAGCCTCATCATTCCAGTCGCAACCTCTCAGTGAATTGCAAGGAGGTTGGATGACAGCATCTTTATATTTGAGGATTACTTGTTCTCAGACTTTCTTGAGAGTGCATCAGGGTACTGCCCCCCTTCTCTAGACTGAGAGCTGTAGATTTAATGCTCCTTTTCCTCTTTCCCTCTGTGAAAAATGGAAGGGAAGAAAGCACCAATCTTATGAAAATTAAATGAGTACTTAGATAACACCTGTCTCCAGTGAGAGCATCTGATTATTTCTCTGAGAGCACAAGAAAGTGAAAAACAGGGTGATGCAACTGAAGATCATTGGAAAGTTCTTTCCCTTAAGTTTGACCAGGCAGACTGAGGTTTTTTCTACCCCATCTTAAATTCTGGAGAAAGCATCAAAGGGAAGGTGTTCTGGGCGGCTTTTCCACAGAGAACATTTTGTACCTTGCTGTACCTGCTGGTAGCAGGACACAGCAGCATGTGTCCTGTCTGAGCCTCGGTCACAACAGTAAATCTCTTAGGGAGTCAGGAACCTCCACATGCACTTACACTTGAGACAAATACAAACAACAAAACATCACTCCTGTCGATCCTTTTCTTTGCATACTCCCCTCCTCAAAGCATCTAAAGTGACAATAAAACTCTGGTTAAAGCAAGTATATCCCATCATAAGGGAAGTATTTTATTCCTCTTTTGAGTGATCAGAATTGCTCTCTTATCTGTACCTTCTGCACTGATTTTATCTCCACTGACTACATTGTGAGCTAAACCACATTGCACTAGAGCTAGTAGTTGTCTTAATCTGTAGGTAGGTGCCTTAATTAGACTTGATCTGATTTCTACACCCGTCTTAAAATCAAAGAAGTGAAAAAATTAATTATCAACCTAAGAAAAGTTTGCTAGTACCTGATTGCTTTTAGCATTAAAATAGTCGAATGTGAGTCATGTACTCATAGCCATAGAAAAGATAAAAGCTTAGCTTTGGAAGCTTAGCTCATCTCTCTTCAGCTAAGTGGAGTATATGTCTCAGCAATGTGGCAGATGCAAAGATAAAAGATGGAGCTGTTCTTTCTACCTTCCTTCCAGCCTCTTCTTAGGCATCCCACCCTCTCAAGAAGTCCTGGAGGCAGAAAGAATCAGTGATATCTCAAAACAGTGCTGAGGTCTGCATGAAGAAGCTTTTACAGAATTAAATGGTGTAATTCCCTACTTGGTTTGAACACCCAAGCTGTACTGTCACCTAGACAAGGGAAGTGAGAAAGTGATGGCTTTAGAGAACGAGAAAAGAATGTCATGAAGGACATGAAGGACTTGTTCTAATGAAGCTTAGCACTTGTAGTCACAATGATGTAATACAGTTGAGCCTAGCAACTAGCACAGGTTTGCAGGATCCCAAAACCCTAGATTTTTGCTGAATGGCATATTTCTTCTTAAGTTAGGTAATAATGGGAAGCATAGGATTTGGAAGTGGAATTAGTTTTTATTTGCTTAAATATTTCTGCATTGTTGTCTTCCTACTACTGTAAAAATATGTTGAAATACATTTTCACATAATTTTAATTTTTATCTCATTCATTGATTCCACTTGAAGACTGCACACATCTTTAAAATTAATTTGAATATACTTACACTACTGAGCAAACTACTGAGATCATGCTATGTAAGATGAGAATGATGCCTAAATCCTTTCATAATATTATTTCTGTGCTATCTTAGACTCCTGACTGGGAGAAGATATTTCCAAGGCAGGAAAGGGATTGAAGGGAGTTGGAGTCCTAGAATAATTTTGCCTCTGAGCAAAACTGACATGATGCAACAGCATGTCAAATTTAGTACTGTTTGAAAGCAAAATGCTGCTGTGGATGAATGCAAAGATAAAGGAATTGAGAAACTGGAATTTTGAGGACTACTGCTGTATATTATGCCTCTTCTTTTCATTTGTATTTGTCTGTCAAAATGCCACTGCTTCTACACAGTATTTAATTTTAAAACTTATTTTAAAAGGCAAGTGTGAACATCTTTGAATACCTCCAAGTCACATGCAGAAAAAGAAACTGCACACACTTTCCCATCTTCTGTTCTTTAAGAGCTCAGAGTTTTGTGAGATGGAGGCATGCACATCATACCAAAATTGTTCAAAATTTAACTAGATTGTGACTTAGGTGAATAATTCAGTTATTTATATTATCAGTGTGAGAGAGTATGAAAGAAACAGCATGTCAGTCCAAAAAAATCAGGAATTTCTTGTCCTGGTTCAAAGTAAAATGTGTAGAGAGAGCTGATGTTTGTTTTCAAATTCTGAAGTGTGATATATTAATGTAGACCTTACTGTAGTGTGGCTTTATCTACAAAAATGAAAAGATGAGGGTTGCCCATTCCCCCTGGTTTGTACAGCTTAAGAGCAGAGAGAAATGAAGATGCACAGAGGACTGCACACTATTGAATTCTGCTGATTTGGTTTCACTTATGGACTTCAGATATTAAATGCAAATATTTGCTGAAGCCTGCAGATGTTTGCTCCTGATACGTTGCATTCAGAAAATGAAGTTGAAAGAACTTCCATTATATACTTTCATTATATACTTTTGTACAAGTTCATAGTTGCTTTACCACATCCCAAGGTGTGTTATTTTATTCCTTGAGCGTTCTTTCACCAATTAAATACCCCTCAGAAGGAATTGCTAGTGAGATTCTCATTCCATTTTTGTTTTGACAGACTCCCTCTCACTCCAGCATGCAACTGAGAAGCAAACAGGGCAAGGACTGAGAGTAAGCAAGTATCTCCTAATTTATTAATTCAAGTTAAATGTCTTAAATAATAAAAAAAATCCCTTAAAATCAGTCTAATAAAACAAAACCCGCCAGAGAGTAAAAGGCAAACTAGAATAAAATCCCTTAAATTCTGATAAACTATAATTAACAGTCTAAATAATTTTGTATTCTGCAATTTTTTAAGAGTATGCACTCCTGATAAATAAAATTATCTTTCGGAATTTGAAAAAGGCAGCCAGAATGAAAGCACCAGAGAATGTTACCACTGTCAAATTGCTGTCTGTCTTCCTCCTTTTCTTGCTACAAAGATAAACCAAACAGTTTCAGGTGGCATTACCACACATTTTAAAGAAATATAGTCTATTGTTTGGCTACAGGTCTTCTCTTGAGTACTTTCCTCTTTGATTTTCTTGCTGCAAAAATACTGCAAAATGTCACCTCGAAGAAATATGGTACTAACAGGACTACTCTGCACATAGATCTCACAAGAATCTGTGTTCTGAAAATATTTGTAAGAACTTCCTGCCCTTGGAGAATTTTTTATGCCTTGTTATTGAACCAAGTGATGCCAAAACCAATTTTTTTCTTTTGGCATTGATTTCCATACATAAATTTTTTTTTACCAGTTACCGATTGAAGCAAGATAGTTCTCTCCCACCTATTTGCTCCTTTTGTATGATACCAGTTAATTTTTTTGTTGCTCCTGTCATTCACGTAGTTAAACTTCAATGCAGTTTTATCAGTCTTTGTTTAGTCTGTGATGCTGTTTAGTCCATGTCATTTTTATGTAGGATATATTTAGCAACATTAAAGTATTTTACAAGGTTGGATAAATAATGACTGATCACAAGATCACAAGACAGTTAAGGTAACAGGACAGTTTGCCACTGTCTATCTAAGTACATGTGCTGGTGATCCAGACCAATTCTGTGTGGCTGTGAAATTCTGTTCATATATGTACATCTGATCATGTATATTTGATGGATCATGTGTATCTGTGAAGTGAAAGAGGCCATTAGATTCCTGTACTTGTCATATACAAATAACAGCCTATACTGGTAAATAGTAGAAGGTCAATTCCTGGCTGAACTACAATTTGAAATGGACTAGAAACAGGTATTTTATAGAGATCTAGAGTTAGTTTTACATGAAAGTAATGTCGAACAACAAACCACTAGGCATTTAGGTGCTCAGTTCAAATCAATACTCTTCCCATGTCTAGCTGAAATAACCTACAGCACACCACAGCTTCTGAGTCCATTTTTGCTAAATGATGTTCAGGTGCACATAGCTTCCTAGAATTAAATCCAAAGAAATAATTAATTAATAGCATCAATAATGCTTTGTTCTATATTAAATTGGGAATACGTCATGCTGGAAATAAGAAAGGGAAGAAGGGCTTGAAAAAAGACACTCCTAAGAAGCTGATTTCTAAAACACAAGCATATGTACATTTTTTTTTTTACTGGCTTTTTTGCCTATATATTTATTTTATCTTTTCTAATTTAAGAAGACCAACAGAAAAAAGTATACATCTGTGCATACTCACATGCACAAACTTCATAATTCTTGAGTTTGGTATGGTTGAATATGGTTACTTTTAACCCATACAATATTTATTCCTCTTTATTTGAGTATGGTGGCATAAATTGAAGTTAGTGTTAAATTGATATACTGCATAATTTAGTTTAATTATTAAATTTGATTCAATATTTAATTTGGTTTAATAAAAGTGGGCTTCCATAAATGTATGCATTTAACTGATATATACCAGGACTGTACAATTTTGAATAGATTAAATATTTAATAAAGAACACTTCTTTGAATTATTTAATATGCAGACTAGATAACTGATCTACTCTTTCAAAACAGCAGAAATACAAATCACACATAATCATAATATCATATTCCAGGCCAAGAAAATGTCTAAAATACATTGAATACATTGTTGGCTCTTTTCTAGTCAATCAAACAAATCCTTGCTTGATGGAACCCACCATAGAGAATTCATCAAGTAAGCTCTGAGAGCTATTGTAATTCTAATATATCTCACAAAGCCTAGACTCTTAGAATATGCAGAATACTGTAATGACAAAATTATTTTAAAAACAACTATAGCAATTTAGTTTATCTCAGTCTTTTGTTCTAAATTTTCAAAATATTTGCATGTAATGGTGGTTTGGGATTTTGGGACAGATTCAAAAAGTGCAATAGGCAGAGCCACAGTTAAATTCTCTGATCAATATACGTATTTCATGTTAATGTTGCATCATAAGGAAATTTCACAAAATGAGACATAATTTAAGTAAATTTTAACATTCATCTAATATCAGATTTATGTGAGACATCAGCTGAAATAAATGGGGCCAAATTAGATGATGCTTAATTTTGTTTGCAAAGAATATTAATGTTTATAGGCATATGATTACGCTGAAGGATTTTGCTGAAACAATGAATGGCCTTTAGAAATCACATATCAAATAAGAATACTTCTCCTTGATTGTCATAAAACAAGATTTCCATTTCCATTTCTGTCAGAAAATATCTTATTTGGCTACCGATGTAGACTGCTAGTTAGAACTAGTCTAGTTTACTGTATGGCTGCACAAATACTTGTGCCAGCAAAACTGACGGAGCAGCAGAGTGACACCTAGAGACAAGAATGAGGCAGTAGCATGGTCAGACGTTGAGCCATACTCTTCGGCAATGAAACGGCGTCGTAATAAAGGACGAGCCAAGTTTTTAATATAGAGAAAACAGAAAGAGACAACCCAAGATACTAAAGACCTCACAGAATATTCTTATAGCTAGACAAGATTAGAAATGTATTAGGTTAATCTTATCTACTGTAAACTGGCTTCCTCATTGAAATCTATGCTATCAGGTAAACAGTCCTTTATCCACTTCCAGTAGTAAAAGCAATGCATTTCTTCTTGGCAATGAAGGAAGTCTTTGCAGGAACTTAAGTGGTACCAGGTCTCAGCACTCTGTTGTACCATGTTCTGGGGACGATGAGGTCTGCCTACCCACGAGCTACAGGCTCTCCTTTGTACCTTGGCATTGCTGTTCACAGGAAAAGAAAAACCCCCATTGATTCTCAGGGAGATTTCTAAATCATGAAAAGGAGTAGGAATATGGACAGATTAATTCCTCCTTTGTTTAGAAGCTGTGGAAATATCACAGTCAAGCTATTTCTACTAGTAAAAATAAACACAAATCCAGTTAAATTTGGGGGGTGAAGTACAAGTGGCTACTGTGAAAATCCTTGTGAGAATGTGACTTTAGTCACTACATCAAAATAATAATATGCATAAATAAGAAACATCTATTGATAAATCAACATTCACCTTATTCTGTTGTGATTAGAACACAGTCTTCCATATATTTTTGTAATAGCAAAATGAGTTCAGGTAAATTTTTGATTCCCTTAAGAGATTATTCCTGGCTTTAAGGTATTTGAGTTTGTAAACAATCTGATAGCAAGTTATAAACTATATGGTGAAAGAGGAGATATTTTACTGCCACTATAAAATAACAGCAGCTTTTACTACAAGAAAATAACTGAAGAACTTGTTCAACTTCAAAAAATATTATAAAAATTTAATGTTATAGAAATGTGAAAAATTTGATTTGGTATTGTTCTTTTATATGTTCTGCACTAGGGAAAGAAATGTTACCTCTGTCAGATCAAATAGACTTACAGAAATGATATAAGGATAGATCCATTTTTTTGAATCAGAATTTAATCAAAGACTGAACACAAAATGCTTTCTTCATCTAAAACTCATTTTTCAGACTACTGTTGCCAAGCACTGGTTTTAGTAATAATGACAAAAATCAAATACCTTCCTATTACAGAAATCTGGCATATTTTTGACTTCTTTGTAAGATATAAATTGGATTTTCAAAAGTCTAGTCATTAATATTTAAGTTTCTGAGAAGAAACAAAAATGAAAGTATAAAAATAATCAGTCTGTAATATGAAACTTCAGAAATAGAAATGCACAGAGCTAAAATGGAAAATTGAATGTAAACGTTGACTCTTAAAATTTGATCCTCTTTTTAAGAGTCACGAAGATAATGAACAATTAACAGGTTATACATGATCTAAAGGTTTAATTAAATATCACTTTCTTACTGAATTTGAATGAGTGAGCACATTGCAAGAGTGAATGGAATTTTATTAGCAAAAGGAAGAATAAGTTGCAAATTGCTGAAAATCTGTCTACAAAGTACTTCCAGAAAATGCTCATAACATCAAAGGTCATAGACTTCCCCATTCTGATATAATCTAAGAAATTATTCTTACTGTAGCCTTTTCCATGACATGATTCTGAATCATGACCACTATAAAAATGTGGAGCTTTTTCCACTGTTTGCACTCAACACTAGCATAATAGAATAAAAATATTTGTATAATCTTATGTCCATTTCTAGCATGCCTAATCATAGTTTTGGTTGTTCAGAAATCCTAATCCCCACAGTAGCCTCTGGGACTCCCTAAGTGTTTGCATCATGATGTATAAAGTGCTGCCCCTCCTCAAATTTTCAAAGGAACAGTAATGGATGTAAGAGAAGGGGGAAGAAAGCACAGTACGTCGGATGATATGCAGGCTATGTTAATTTCATTTTGCAAGTAATTTGCAGTTTCATGCTTCCACTGAATTTTAAATTGCATCAAATCACAAACCTGTAGCTAAGACCAGCACTTACAGGTTTCAGTTGGGCTAATCTAAACCAGATGAAAAATAGTTTTGTCTAAGTAGGAAACTGCCTCAGTCAGACATCTACACTTGCAGTGATTGTAAGCCTCAGTGAAAGCCCCTTAGTGCACTGAAATCATCGAAGTGGGGGTTAGCCACCAAGATCAGAAGGCATGTCATATGAAGATTGAGAGAGAGTTAGCAATTCTGATCTGCTAACATGACCTTTTCCATCTTGATCATTACTGGAGGGAAAACAGGGGAAATGAAGTGGGGAAAAAATAAGAAATAATGGAAAGAACCCACAAGAAAACCCTGAGAATAGATCTGTCTTTTTAACACAACTCTTCTGCTGAATTTTTTTAAGCATATGTGCCACATTTCATATGATCCACACTCATGATTATTGCATGTACTTACACACATGCACAGACATGCTGAAATTAAAAACATAAAGTATAAAGAATGAATAAAAATTCCATAGATACTTATAATTTTGGATTAAACTCATGTCAGTGTATGAGAGCGTGCTGGCAGCATACTGAAACTGTCATTAATGAAAAAATTACTTAGCTTTTATATTAACTTCACAGACCTTCTGTACACAAAGTCTGAAATAGGCCAGCATATCAGCAATGTTAATATTCCATTAGTTTAATTCTTTGCTAATGGATTAATTCAATTTATGAAAAAAGAAGTATTTAACTGTCCAGTTTTGTTTGCCTTAAATCTATATAAACTTGAAATACAGACTCTTTGACAAATGAGGTTACTAGAAACTAAATGGAAAATCTTATTTGCCACCACAGTGGTGACATGAAGAATTGCAGCCTTTAGCTCAGGGCTACTAAGCTCTTAATAATGAGAGAAAGGTACTCCATCTTCACCTATAGCCACAATTACAATGAACAAAAATAGCTGCCAAGGCTTTTACAAAAAATATTCATGACAATGTGAAAAATATTGATTTTTAAAGCCAAGAAGTGAAATATCTTCTAAAGTGCTCCATTCAATCTAGTTATTATTCTTCAAAAAGAAACTGAGGAGACCACAAAGCATTTTGCAGATATCCTACATTAAACATAAAACCCCCTAGAAAGAGCATAAACAAGCAATGTCAGGCTCTCCATAAATTAATGTTGCTCTTGAGTGATCAGGCTGAATGCAGAATGTGCATCCCCATCTGGAATTATGTTTGAACATTGAACCCCAGTCCATTCTTCTTTCCTCACTCTCCTCTGTTATTTCTTCTACACTTAATAAAAATTGAGAGAAGCATCTATGCATGGCAAAGCTCACTATTCTCAGTCTCCATGCATGTCTGATGATTTGAACATTCATTTTGTTCTTCCTGCCCTAGTGTAGTGTGTTTGTTTGGTACACAAACAAGGGAAAGAACGGCTTAATTTTAAACATAATACAGCTTTTATAGCAAAGTGGCAATAACAATGCTTAGAGAAACATGCTGTATAATCTCAAGCATTACAAATCCTTTTTGTTACCTAACTTTTTCAATTTTAACTTTGACAATGGTAGAATTTTGAAAGGCATCTAGTTACCTCACTTCCACCAAAGTCATTGGAAGATAATAAATATCTTTAACAATTTATGTAGTTTCAGATCCTAAGCCTTCATTGTGAAAAAAGACTTGGCAGCCAAATGTTAAAAGTATTTAAGTAGGGAGTGTAAAAGTGTAGACAGGTACTCTAATGAAATTTTCTAAGTTACTAACTCCCACTGAAATCAATCTAGCCTAAGTCCCTTTGGCTTTCAATAGGATTAATGAGCCTCTGTAAGTAAATTTCTTTTGGAAATGGGGTTTTTGTAGTTTAAAAAATCTTACCAGTGCTTAATAAACTAAAGGGCTGTTATGTTAGAGTATAGTTTTCAGTTTGCTTGATATATATTGTTGTTTGCTATCTTCTTGCCCATGTTAGCCAGAAATAGTTTCATTTTTCATCTAGTAGAACAAAATTAAGTCAGATGCTAAAGTTCAGTTCTCAAGAAACCAATAGCAGTGCATGTATCTTAGGTCATAAGTCACAAGTCAGAAAACTGATGACTCAAGTTCATGTCCCTCTAATACTGAGAGCATCTGTGTACATGGGTCCCAATTTCATAACGTTCTTGCAAACTAGAGTATCACTAGCATACTGTTTTATAACCACATATTTGGTACATGCTATAACAAGGGGAACTGACAGAGAAAAGTAATTTGGAAGTCACTGTAATCCATCAATTAAAATTATCTCCTGTGATGTGAGAGATTCAAGAATAAGCCTGCATAATTTTCTTTTTTATTCCAGATAGGAGTAGACTTACAAGAAGGAACATAAGCCTGGGCTGCTGGGGCTACCTAAGTGCTGTCTTTTAAATATAATGATGATCCTCTCTATTTTCCTGAATGGCACCTTCACCTATTTGACATCCTTTCGAAAATAGTAAATCTGTTCTTACTCAAACTGGTATTTTATTTTTGAACCCTTTTTAATTCATGCTAAAAGAATCAGATAGATAGTTTTTTTCTTCCAGTATCTTATTCCGGTATCTTAATCAAAACCTGCAAGTTACAAAGATTAAGTCCATTATTGTTAAAGCAATAATTTTTCATAGAATCATACAGTTGGAAAGGACCTTCAAAGACCATCTACTCCAAACCCCTGCAGTGAGCAGGGACATCTTGCACTAGATCAAGTTACTCAGAGCTTTATCAAGGCTGTCCTCAAATGCCTCCAGGCATGAGGCCACCATCTCTGGGCGACCTGTTCCAGTGTCTCCACCCTTGTGGTGAAAAACCTTTTCCTAATGTCAAACTTAAATCTATGCTTCTCTAGTTTAAATCCATTGCCCCTTGTTCTTTCACTACATCCTCTGACAAACAGTTCCTCCCTAGATTTCCTCTAGGCCCCCTACAAGTACTGTTAGGCTGCTACGAGGTCTCCTTGGAGCTTTCTCTTCTCCAAGCTGAACAGCTCCAGCTCTTTCAGCCTATCCTCACAGGAGAGCTGTTTTGATCTGGGTGCATAGCTCAGTTGTGAGAGCATCAGATTCCTAATATGACAGCCAAAGGTTCAAGCCGTTGTCCAGGTATGAGGCTTGTCATACTCGGGTTAATGATTTTACTTGATAATCTGAAAGATTCCTTCAACCATATATGACTATTAGGATGTGCCCCAGTCCTTGCACCATCCTCATGGCCTCCCACTGGACCATTTCCAATAGTTCCATGTCCTTCTTGTGCTGAGAGCTCTATTCCAGGTAAAACTAGGATAATGCTTTGTGCCTTATATGTTTGTTTGTTTCTTTCTTTGCTTGTATTACTCCTCCGAAAAATGTTCAGTGTTGTCCTAAAGAAAAGTCTTATATGAAGCCTTTGAAGGAAAAATTTCTAGGAAACAAATGGTGTATAGGCTCTGCACAGCAGTTCTGCCACAGAATGGATTTTATTCTTGTTGAATATTTCCAGACAATGATTTTTGTATTAATTCCATGTGAACGTGTATCAGCGCAAAGCTATGGGCAGATGATCTAGAAACTGTAGAAAATGAATGGATCTTGTTTTTTGTTGATGACAAATTCTGTAGCTCCACCAAAATCAATACAGTTGTACTGACTTATGCCAGCTGTGGGTCTGGTGCCAGGAGTCAGCCTTGAAGAATGTAATTCGTGATGCATTGTCAGGAACTGCACTGTTGGAAGCAGGAAGCCTCACCCCGTATTTTTTTATTCAGGATGCAAAATACACAGTTTTCACCCTATGTCATCTCTCAACAGGATATGTGGCATGAAATTAGTAAAGTTTTCAAAACTGGCTTTTGAGATAATATGCCTTTCCTTGTGATTGGACACAAATCCCATTCCTGCTGAAGTCAATGAACATTTATAGGAAAACCATTTCAGCTTCAGTTTTACAAGTCTTTTTGTTTTATTGGCTTTCTTTGAAGCTCCAGATCCTCAGATTACCCGTCAGTCTCAACCTCTATTTAAAACCAGCATGTTTTAATTTGTCATTTAGTCCCTAAAGACTTGAATCTGTAAAGGCAAGTATAAATAATTCCTTTAAAAAGCTGTCATGATTTTCAAACTGAGCTCAGGAGATGGGAAGATTGAGTGGTGATTTTGTAATTATTTGGGACTGGTTTTTGTTTTTTTAATTTTTTTTACGCTGATGTGACAAATAGCACATTGAATACATCTGCACCAGGAGGACCCAGAAGGCATTGTGTTTCAACTGCACAGTCATAATTCACTGGACTTCCTGATGTGCCTGAATGTGCATGTGGGGCATTCTACTTTTTAAGAAAGTTGGAGGCTTTAGTCACTTCTCTCACCTAGTGGTTGTATCTGCCATGCCGGTGACACATAGAAAAAATAAGAATACCAGTCTGATGAATATTCATGCCTGATGAATAGTTTTAACATTTCCACAGCTGGACTCTGGCTGAGAAATCACAGCAGCAGTCAGAAAGTAATATATGTGAAATGAAGCTATTTTCAGGCTATATTTTCAAGACAAATTGCCAGCTGAATGCTGATAGCTATGGATCAAAAACTGTAGGCTGCAGTGAATAGGCTTATACTGCATGAGCAAGGACATGTAGATATGAGACTTTTGCAGACAGTAATTGTGTTTATATAAACACAATTCTTGTCAATAATGTTATACAACACCCATAAACAATGTCATCAGACTGTTGTTAATAAGAGTTTCCATGTCAATGAAACATCAGTGTCTACAGGCAGGAAAATGCATGTTTTATCTGAGTAAATATGATTTTTTTAATAGATGAGTTAGATTATCTGAACCAATTGTTTTCCACTTGGTATGTTAACTTACACAGAACAAGCTGATTTTTTTTCTGCTCTTACTAGAAAGGAACAACTACCATTGTTATATCCACAGCAATGTTAGAAATAAATATATTAACCAGTCAACCAGTCAATTTGAAAGGCACATTTGAAATTGCTCATACTGGAAGTAAAATTTCCAAGCAATACTTGAAAAAAAAATCAGCTTAAAAAGAGAGAAAGGAGATAGACAAGAAAAAGGGAAACGTTTACTTGAAATAATCTAGTAGAATGTCCATTCCTAATTCAGACAAAATCTCTTCCATATTCTGTATTTTCTTGTCTAAATCAGATGAGAAAGGTCATTCTACCGGCTGTGAATTAGGCCAGAAAAGCCACTCTGAACAACAGATGGCCCCTTCTCCTCTCTTGAGAGAGAGGAAGGAATAAAGAGATTTATTAGTTTAGAAAAATACTAAACTAGTGAAAATATTAATAGTTAGTGAAATAGGAAATATAAAATTAAAAGGAAAGACAAAAAAGAGCACAGGAAGAGAAAGCGGAAAAAAAAGGTATGCACTATATACAAAACTGTTCCAAGGAGGATGACAAAGTCATGTGTAGACACAGGGCAAGTCCCAGGTGGGAGTTAGTGATTGTCAGGATCTCGAGTCAGGAGTGTTCAGACCAAGATCAGAGACAAGACAAACAGACAGGGTGTTCCCTGTATGTTCACCATTGAAGAAAGACCATTCAGCTTTTATACTGCGCATGATGCATTTGAGATGGAATACACTTTTTGGTTTGTTTTGGGTCATCTGCCCCATCCTCTCCTCCCAACAGGACTCTCTAATGGTGCAAATAACAAATGTGGTTGTTATAGCAATAAGTATAAGCAAGGCTTCTCTGTATGCCTTTCTTTGGTATAATCTGCTCTTATTACTACAGGAGCAAAAATTTCTGGACAATGCATTGGTAATTTCAGAGTTTAATCAGCTGGAAGGAGGCACAACTAAAAAGTGAAGTCACAAACCAGAAAACTGATTCTGTTTTATCTCAAAGGAGGGCACTACCATAAGAGCAGGGACAAAGTTCATTAAAGTAAGCTGATGTCACAACTAATTACAGCTCATGTCTTAAGTACATTAAACTGACAGTGAACAGCTTCAAGACTTGCAGTAAAAAAACTTTTTATGACAGCAGTTTTCCTTTTATTAAAGTACCAAAATTTTCTCAATGAAGAATATTCTTCTGATTTTTTTCAAGAGATTAAAACACAGACACTCTTCCTTTATTAATGACACATTGCTCTCCTCATGGTGGGATTTTCTAGGCTATTCTGTTTTGAATAAATTGTTACTTCAATGAACTTTAAGAGCTGGGGTAATAATTTTCCTGTAAACTGTACCTCAGGGTGAGCATTCTTCAGAACATTTCATAAAAAAATTGAGCCAGATGTTTCCTGGGACATGAGGGAGAAGCGAGAAGAAATATTTGTTTCCCCACATGAAAAAATCTGGAGTTTTTTATTTAAAAGCACCACACTTCAGAGCAGGGATTTGAAATTACACAGGGATATGGTGTCCATGAAAATGAGCCCATATTTTTTGCCTGAGTAAATGTTTCAGGGAGAAACATTGTTTCATATGTATGCAGGATAGATTTTTTCAGTACTTCCTTTCCTCATTGCTATATTTAATTTTACACAGTGTGAGCACCCATCAACGCTATAAAGTAGGCTTTATGTATAGAAAATCACATGCAAATTGTAACTAGGAGAAATTCCATTTTAAGTGGAGATCATAAGGTTATAATTCTTAGGTGTGAAGAAGCAAATATAAAAACGAAATTCTCTAGGTGAGGGTGGTGAAACACTGGATGGGGTTGCCCAGGGTGGCTATGGTTGCTCCCTCTCTGGAAGTGTTTAAAGCCAGGCTGTACAAGGATCTGAGCAACCTAATCTATTGGGAGGTGTCTCTACCCATGGCAAGGGGTTTGGAACTGGATGATCTTTAAGGTCCCTTCCAACCCAAACTATGATTCTATGATTCTAGAATCAGACTCTATGTCACTTTCCCTTATTATTGCTATAATAAGTGAACAACTAGATGATGTAAGGTAGGGACCAACAATTCTTCTGAAAGCACAATATGTTTGAAGAGGACCAAGAAAGTTTTCCTTTATTTTTTCTATCTTCCTGTTTGAAATGTAATAATAATTAGCTGTTTTACTAATTTGATACAATAATGAGATTTTTTAATCCTTACCAATGTGCCTTGAGATTTTCACTAGATGAAAATTAAAATAGTTTAAATTATTTATATTTGAATTGAGAAATTCTAACCTTAGAAAGGAAATGTAGGGCTTTTTTTCACTACTGGGGAAAAAAAATTATAAAAAAATTAACAAGTATAAAGATGATCATGTCCACCAGCTGCAAAAAGACAGAAAAGCTTTTGTTCCTGACTTAACTAAAAAGCCGAACCAAACCTAAACTAGCAAACCAAACCAAAACTAACAATAAAACAAGTAAAAAACTGTTATTCAGTTTCAAGTCAATACTGTTTTTAGGAATAAAGCCAAAAGTATATGGTTCAAAAACTCAGTGGGAGAGATGTGGAAGAATGATAAAACTTTGAATGATGCTCAAATAACCCAATAATGTTACCTAATTAACTCAAATGATGGATTATTTTAAGCTTTTAGAGTAAAATAGTAAAATAATAAAAGAGAAAAAGTTTTTTATCATGCTGTGTTCATGCTTGTCAGATTATGTTCTACTGTAAGACAGGCTTGTAGCTTGTCTTAGCTGTGTACATTGCTCCTGTGTAATTTTCAGATTGAGTCTTGCTTTAAAAGAAATAATAGTAATAATAATGATGATAAAATACATCAAATGCAGAATGTTACTCTAGAAAATTATACACAAGGAAGTCTCTGTTACCTCAAAATTAGGACACAGTCCTATACCCTTTGTTGTGTGGATTCTCATGTTTTCTCTTTGTTCTTTCTCCTAATGCAACATTTACTTTCGTTTAAGGACTCAATTACTTATTTCAGAAACTACATTTGATGTCTGTTAGAAAGAACAGGACATGAGCCAGCTACAGACACCAATAGGTTATATCTCTTTGCGGTCCTATTCTTTAGGTCACACTATTTCCAATATGCTTTTTCAATGCTTAATAATTTTTTTTTCTGTGCGCTAGTACGTGCTGAAAGCTTTTGAAAGTAAATCAAACAAAACAAATTTTACTTTTGAAGAAGAAAACTGTTATCCTAAATATAACTGTGAGATCTGTTCTACAGATTGCCTTAAAAATAATCTCTTTCAGTTCTCCTTTTGTTGTTGACATTGTTACTTTTTTAGCTATAAGCATTTAATTGAAGTATAAGCTATGAGGTTGTAAGAAGATGAAGAATGCAGGTCACAGCCTTTCTATTTTATTTCTATATTACTCTCAGCCTCAGATTAGCTCTTGGGATAATGTCTGTTTCTGCAAATATTTCTTTCCACTGATCTTTTATTTGTTGCCCTTGTAATGAAAAGTGTTCAAGAGCATGCAAGCATCTAAACTACATTATGAGAGAAGCAGCATACTGTTGTTTTCAGTTTCACTGAAGATACAAGAAGCCCTGGAGTACAGATACTCAAAGAGATTATTTGCTACATATTTTATTTAAATCCTAAGAGAATGTTAAATGCCTACTATAGAGCTTGGATGATCATTAAAGTGGTGAGGTTAAAAGGTAGAAAGAATGTGGGGTGCATGGAGATGCAAATGCAACTGGATTTCTTAGAAAGTAGGGCGGCAGTGGAGAGAGACCAGAAAAAGAAACCTGAAATTATGAATGCTATACTAAGAAACAAGTGGAGTCTCCAAAATATCAAAAGAATAGACTAAATGTGAATATTAAACTGCTAAAATGGTAGATATTTTTAAGAATTTCTTTAATTTAGAAAGCAGGTGAACATGGCAAGTATTTTAGCTCTAAAAGCTGAAATGTCCTTCATTTCTTATGCCTGGATACATAACTAGACTGCAGAATAATTTCTGACTTTTACAGAACTAGCAATCACATTATGTGCACACCGCTTAGAGAATGTAAATTTATAAGCAGATTCTGGCATTGTGTTAGCAAGCTTTGGATGCAAGCAAATAAAACAGATACCAAGGGAGCTGAAATGCCTACATTGGCTACCTTCAGCAAGTGAAAAGCACTGCTTAAGTCTGTCTAAAGCCTCTAGGTAAAGATGAACAAACAAATAAGCATCTGTAACCTTGATTTTTTCTGTGCCTTTTTATGATAGTTGCTTGAGCTCTCCATTTCTGTCATCTTAGTGGAAAAATAGTTACTCTCAGTCCCATGGTGACTATCCCATCCTGCTCCACACTGGTCCCAGATTTTGAAGAATTGCATATCAACCCATGCAGGCTTGTTGAAAGTTACTTGTTGCAGCACATTTCCTTAACATGAAGAGTATCAGTGACAGTCTGAAATCAGGATTTATTTCCAATCTAGTAATTTATTTCCATACTAGTATTGCATAAATCCATAACAATTGGCCTTCCAGTTTTACTAGGTTAAGCCAAGCAGTGCAGTATTTTCAGGTTTTCCATCAAAATTTCTCTACCAATGCAGTTCTTGGGTTTCCATTCCCAACTATATTTCTTGCCAGCATAGGAATCTCCCCTCCATTTTCCTCCTAGGCAAAGCCTATCACAAAATTCCATTGAAAGCATATGCTTGTGCATCTTTTCTCCAAAGTTCAAAGCTGGTTTTATTTGATTGTTTCTACCTATAATGAGGGGGTTCTTCAAGAAATGCATTCAGCATAAAAGAGCACTCTCAGAATTTCCTATTTCTTGAATTAATAAAATAAGAAATTCTAAGGTGCAATTGCAGTACCAATGTTTATTAAAATCCTCCCCAGATGCAGGTAGAGTCATAGCTGAATTTACACTTTTGAAAGCATAGAGGTTTTTTTGGTATTGCTTTTCTTAAAATGTAAAATGTCCTTTTTTTTCCACACAGAAACCAAGATTAAAATTGTTAGTAAATTAAATTTTCTGAAAAGGACACACAGAAGACTTACAATTATTTCATCAAATTCAAGTTCCTATTAACCACTATTTCTAAAACTTTTTTAACAAGTAGTTTCTGATTTCTATTAAACATTTATGAAAACCTGCAACTAAACTAAATTGAACATAGCATTGGTACATATAGTAACTTGACATTTTTTGAAGTTTGCATGGCTAGTAAATTTAAAGATCTGTAAAGTTTGTGCAAACAGCCAGCCAGTGCCACATGAAAGGTTTTGCGCTCTGAAAATGGGGGGGCGAAACAATGTAAATCAAGATTTTTTTGTGGAAGTGAGTCTCTTTTTTTATGTGAATTCTTCTGCTTATAACTGAGAATCTGACCTGAGATTTTTCCACTTGGAACCATTTATAATACACATCTTAAAACCCATGATTAAAAGGTGCAGAAGATGAGTGACGTTATTCATAATCTGACTGAGTTTCAGGCCACAAAATACTGTTTAGTCTGCTCTCCTGAAGACTCCAGGTCATCAATTTTTTCTCAAGATATTCCTATAAAAAATCCAACTATTTTAGTTTGAATAGAATACATCACTCCACATATACATTATATTAGAGGGAAGTTCTGTAATTAAATAATACTTCTGCAGGTATTTGTGCAAATGAGAAATGCCCAAGGGGCCCCATCCATCAATCATTTGTGATTTTTCACAAACTTTGATGGAGCTTTTTGGGACTTGCATTATCTATTTCAGTTTCCTTGGGTTTTTGTGTTTGTCTGACTATAATTTTATTGTTTGCTTCTTGTTTGCTTACTATTTAGTGAGATCATGCAGTTGGTAAAACATGGTAGCTAATATTCAGTCCTTAAATTTACTCACTCAGAAGCTCTATGTTCAATGACATTCATGGAACAATTTATAGCAGTGATAAAGAGTGAATTAAAAAAATTTGGAAGCCACAAGTTAAAAGCTTAGTCCTACTGATTTCTGACAGAGCTTGTACTAATGGTATATTTGGAAATAGGAGTTTTTGAAAAAGGTTTGCATAATGAGTGAAATATGAGGTGGAACAATCTGATCTTTCAACTTCAGATAAAGGATTAACATCCTACATAGAATCTATGTGATTAAGGATAAGGATGGCTGCTGAAGTCTTTCCTGTTATGTCCCCACCTACATCAAAATCATGTATGCTAATCATGCTGGCATTCTTTTCGCACAACACTCGTGTGATTACTATTATTTGCATTATACTATTCCCTACAAGCCTTAAGAATAATCAAAGCTTCATTGTGCTATGTTACTTGCTGTATGAAGCCATTGGAAATTTAGTGTTTCTGATATGAAAGACCCCGGTTTAAACTGACAAGGCAAGAGAAAAACACAATCTGATAAAGTTCAGAAGGGTTGAGTAGATGGGGGCAAGGCCCTCAGCATTACCAAAGTCTGTCTCCTGTGCCTTTGTGATGACCACATGTCATATTTTGTACCTCAGTAGAGCTTTTAAGCTAGTCCTAACAGCAGTTCACACTCTAGGCATTTTCACATCTAGGAGGGCCTGAAACTGAAGTAATAACTGAAAAATTGAAAATGGGTGCAAAGCAAATACATGAGCATGCCATTTGTCATGCTTTGTTTTTCAGTGTCACACTAGCAAATGTGCTGTATCCATTAACCTTTTTGCAAAGAGCAAAAAGTAAGCTAGTTAACATTTGACAGCTTTACAGAGTCTATTGACTTCTAATGAAAAATTCACCACAACAAGATATTTTCCTTATATCTGTCTACTTCATACAGTTTGTCACTGAGGCAGCCCTTAAATTCCTCATGTTTTACTCTCCAAGGTTCCCATATTCTTTCAGTAAACAGAAGCAGACGTTATCATGATGATTTATTTGCTACATGCGCTTTAATTTGTTCTCTCTGAATTCACTCTATGTAGAAGATGACTTTCAGGTTGTTAGCTGATAGCACATGCTGTACAAAACACATGCGTTTTGTTGCTTGGTCCTATCCAGTAGTTGACTGGGTCTCTGCCAGTCTGCTGCATGCCATGAACACTTACTGTGTGGAAAGGTTAATGGGTACAACATGTCCTTCTTGCACCTTGGAGAGCATTCCCAAAATTACAGGAAGATTAAAAATTGAATGCTTGTATGAGGATGCAGGTGCTCTAATAAGTTTGTGGCAAAATCTCCAACGGGAGAGGCTTGAGAGCAAATCCCACTTTGCAGAGTAATCAATCATTGGACTAGCTCATAATTAATACACTAGATATATCGCATAGTAATTTTAATTTTCAGAAAGATTGACTCTATTTTCAATATAACTTAGCAGTCCTAGTGTCTACCTCATACAGCTATGATAAAGAAACATTAAAAAACACAATCATTCCCCCCAAGAATTAAAGAACATGCAATTTAGGGTAACAGCTACTTTGCTTTAAGTTTTGGGCATATACGTAGATCTAGTTGTTAATTGTTACAAGTACAAAGGATAAAGGGACCAAGTAGATAGATTTTTCTCAATGACAGAGATAACGTATTCCAGTTCTACATAGGAAAACCTGAAAGGTCCACAAGTATCCAAGATGAGTACAAAAAGTTGTGTGAAGGCAAGGTGAAAGACAGGAAAAGAACAGATCCCGCACATTCTAAGGAGTTACTTCTGATGCTGTCTAAGAACTAGATTATGGCTAGTCTGCTGAGAAGAATCTTTTGCAAAGCAGATCTAGTCAGTGTATACAAAAAAAAAGCACAAGGTTACAAATTCAAATATTAAAACAGGCTTCATAATATCTTTGATCTTCAGGTGATAGACACACTACAGAGGCAGGTGACAGGCACACTACATGCTCTGAGCCTTTGATTAAGCGTACTCACTATTCTTAGTGAATAGAATTTTTTAAGAACACATGCCTACACGGCCTCAGGAGAAAGCTCTTAAAACACCTCATTTTTGGAAGGAAGAAAGGGAATGGGAGGAGACTTGCTTTCCTCTATCTGTCTTTTTCACAAACATGAAATGGCAGAACCAAATAACGGAAGCTTACCAGTCAGTTCTGCTGCAGCTTTCCACCTGTAACTCAATAACTCCATGAGTATTCAATCATTTTCTTGCTGTGCATTAAAACTTGCTAATCTATATATATAAAACTGGATTTTTTATCCCCAGCATTTGATGCTCAAAGATGCAAAGAAATAAATACTTTTTTGTTTTAGCACAAAGTATAACCAGATCATGGGCATAAGGAAGCAAGGATTTCTTTGTCTCATTTGCATTTTTCAGAACTATTACACATCTTTCAGAGCTGTATTATACATTGCACTGTGCTGCTAAGAATGGTATGATTTACAGATGGCAACCTGTGCGCTAATGAATCCATTAGACTGTGGATTCTTACTCTGTGTGTCAGCAAGCCACATGTCAAATGAAGAATCAAGACAGGCTTTTAAGATACTTGCCTTGCTGTAGGTAGTCAAGTATATTTAACATAAATGAAATATTTCCTGTGTGGATTGTGTTTGCTTGCAGTCCATAGAGGCCAGATTCAGCCTGCAGTTCACATAACTATACAACTACCAGCATGACAGTCCCAAGCCAGGGGAAAATCTCAACACCATGAAAGACAGTGTGGAGCATCATTAGTAATTGATAAGTTTGTCATTACAATACCATGCTTTTTGTTGGTCATATATACTAAATTGCATATTATTCTATTTCTAATGTTTATTTGTATGACATTTTAGGTATATACCATAAGTTAGATCTCCTTAAAAGACTTAAGCCCAAACACCAGATCTGCAGCAGTAGCTACTGACAACTACTCATCTCTTTGGTTCCTTAGCAAACTCTGTCCCATCCTAACAGACTCAGAAGATGAGCTCATTATTTATTCTTCCCTTGGCTACCTCTGTGCCTGGCAGTCACTGGTAAAAAATACTACAGCTTGTCTTTTTTAACAGCATGAGACATGACAGATATATCTTTGCTCTCTATTCAGCTCCCTAACCCACAATGCATTTCAGGTTTTAAAATACCTGCAGCTCCAACTGGAACACAAAAAGAAAGGTCATGATGTACAAATCTGCTTTGTTGATGCAACAGCTAGGGCGAAGAGGCAGCTCTTTGGCAAACAAAACCTTCCTATATGCTGGTTTTATAAAGTATAGAATAAGCTCCAGATCCCACCAAGAGGCTATTGCAGATCTCACAATCTGTTGCACATGAAAGGCATGCTTCTTTGACTGTTATTCTTCTGATGTTATACCTTAGACATGTGTCTAGATGGATTGAGAGGGAGGGCAGAATTTAAAAAAATGAATCCAGCCAAGTAAAACTCAACTGAAAGAAGAATTGCTGAGGAAGAAACATACAATGACAAGTGCTTAATAAGCTATTAGGGAATTCTAACAATAACTTTAATATAAAATATAAATTTGATGAAACAGTACATGGTAGAATGCAGTTCTGCAGATCAGTCCTTAGGATCAGCAGATCCCAGAGACAAAAAAATTCTCCCTTTCATATTCTTATGTTTGTGTTGAGCATGCCAGGATTTTTTTTTCCACTTAGACCATTTTTATGTACAAAAAACAGTAAGATAAAATTACAAAAACTGCTCTGAAGCATCTCAAATAGTAATGCTTCTTCATCTTGACTGCTCATTTGACACAGTGACATAGTGATTGCCCAAAAAACCTTCAACTCTAAAAGTACATTTATTTCTTTGTTTTCACAGAGTCACAGAAACACACAATGACTGAGATTGGAAGGGACCTCTGGAGATCCCTGGTCCATCTCCTCTCTCCAAAGAGGGCTACATAAACCAAGTTGCCCAGGACTGTGCCTAAGGGTAGAGACTTTACTGCCTGTCTGGGCAACCATTACCAATGCTCTATAGTTCTGAGAGTAAAAAAGTTATTTCTGATGTTCAGAGAGAACCTGTGATTCAGTTTGTGCATACTGCCTCTGTTCCTGTCACTGGGCAGTACTGAAAAGTATGTCCTCTGTCCTCTTTGCACCTTCCCTTCAGCTATTTCCCACCTATGTGTCTACAGCTATAAGATCCTCCTGAGACTTCTTTTCTCCAGGCTAAACAATCCCAGCTCTCAGCTCTTCCTTGGCAATGAGGTCTACAGTCCCTTTAGACAATTCCATTTTTTTGATACCAGCAGTAACAGTAAATATTAAAATATCTTGGTCCTATTCAAAGGTGCTTTGTAAATATGCAAAAATTATGTTAGGAATAAACAGAGACTAGTTTATGGAAGATACAAAAATCTGCTGTGTCAGTTAATATTCTGTCATGTTGCTTATAACTGCAATACATCATCATTGCAACTGAAAGTGCAAATATAGATTATTATAGCTTTTCCAATATCCTGAATATCTCCATCTATTTCTCTGTGAGCCTCTTCATTCTGCGTATGTGGTACACTGGTCTACCAGGTACCCACAAACTTGAAAATAATACATGTTCTATAAGAAAAAATGAGCCTATGGTCTGCATCTTTTTATTTTAAGCAGTTTTAAGCATATTTTGAATCTTTCTCAGACACTGCTCAGTATCATATTGTTCACATTTGAAATTCCTAATCCTTTGAAATTGACAAAAATCCCCCTTTAGAGGAGAGCATTTCTCCTATTTCTGAGGAGAAAACCCATCTCTGTCTGGAGGAAAACCCAGCAGATATCACTGTCTTGCAAAGGGGAAGTGAATAGCTCTCCATTAGAAGTATTTATTAATAATTAAGTACTAGTTCATTACATTACTGGCATCTGGGAGAGTCCTGACAGAGGACAGACATAATAGTGTCATGTTTGAGAGAGCTGATGGGATCATTCATGGCCAAATTTTTATAATGTAATGGAGAAGACTAATATATTTTTCAGAGTTTACTCTAAAAGGTTTTCAGGGTGTAATTTCCAAAATGGAAAGGTAGCCTCTTTCTGTCACTGTCATAAATGATTACACACACTCAATCTCATAGGTTTGCATGCTTTTTATTCTTTATTTTGACAAACAGAAAAAACTCCTAGATTTAAACAGAAATGAGTGTCTTATTTTGCAAGGAAAACTGTTCATATCTTCTCGGTAACAAAATCAGCTGTACTGATAATCAGCATATGTCACCTTCTTCAGGTAGCTTTGATTTAGTTAGCTTATAACCAATCCAATGGAAGGAAAATTTACATTCAATTAGTCACCCATTTTCATTTTTTTTTTGCTCTTCTTTCCCCAGATGTTCAAGTTGTTAATGCAAAAATCCTAAAACCTAATGTAAAAAGGGTGAGCAAATATAAAATCTTTGGAATAGAAAGGCAGAATTTTCATATTTTAAAGATTTTTTTTCTTTCATGTTTAGCTTGGGCAACTGAACATGACTAATGAGTTGAAATAACTTATTGTAAAAACTTGAATTCAGGATATATATTTAATTTTTCTACCTGCAGATCTTAAAATACAGATTTTAAAAGGATATTTCACCCAGCATTCCACTTCAAAATGTATTATCTCAAGTGTGAAAATCAGTAAATCTATAGCCATATGCACTGCTTATGTGTTTTGCAAACTTTCACATGCAACTAGTTTAAGAGCTGTCCTATTGGCTAGGTTTTCTTCTTCCCCCTTTGGGGAAAAGATACTTAGACCACCTGGAATGAAGTCTATTGGAAATCCTAAATAGCAGAACAAGACTTTCATAAATTTAATAAGTCAGCCTTTCATCTTTAACCTGGGATTGACTTAGCCAGTTACTGATAGTGCTTCCTTCTCAGTCCCTCTCTTTCACTATATTCTAGCATCTTTATGAAACACAAATGATGCTAGAATGCATTGCATCCAAATATTTTGGGCTCACTTGCCAGGGCTCGGGTAGATGCCCTGGGTCCATATGTGTTGATTTAAGAGGGTTGAGTCAAAGCCTTGAAGCTGCATCCATTTACACAGCAAACATGTCAAAGGAAGATAGCAAGTGAATGTGACATCCCGAAGATATGGCTTGGAATTTTGTTACTGTGAAAAAAATAAGGGGATTCAAATCCCAAAATATTTCATGAAGCAGAATTATCTAAAACAGCCAAGCTTTAAACTTTGCTCAGGCCAGAGTGGTGCAGCTCCTGGGGTAAGGCACTAAAGCATGTACTACCTGCTAGACAAAGAATCATAAGGAAACAGAAATCTTTTGCACAGACATTTAAAGCAGACTATGTCAAATTGATTGTAAAAATCATAAAGCCAAATAATGTGTTGGCAAGACAGAAAATTACATGAGAAAGAGAACTCCAAGATGCAGGACTTCATGAGTATTTCAATTCAAGGGTCATTCAAGGATGCTGTTTCCCGTCACTAACCTTAAATCTTTGCATTCAGTTGAAAAAATGATGCCAGGAGCATCAAAAGTTCAGGAAGATAATATCCCAGGAGGTTGACTGTCATATGTCATTTCCCACACTTGCACTGCTTGGTTTTGGGGTTTTTTTTCCTCATTGAGGCTTGAAAGAAATGCTGCCTGTCAAAAACTGAACTCTAGGGAAGTTTCATCCATCAATTAGTATGCACTTATTTAACAGAACTACCATGAGCTAGTAGTTACCTATTTTCATCCTGAATTTTCACAAGTCTTGACAGATTAACCTTGCATGAATATTTTAAAATGCATGTTGAACTCCTCCTTAGAAATTCTACTGGTCATGGCATAAGCTTCAGTATTACAAGTGCTCTGCTGTAATTAGGAAATAGATATAAAAATCCTAAGACAGGAGCACCTTAGGTAGCATATTAAATATTTATTCAAAGAAACACATTAAGCACAATAATTTAGATGGTGAGTTATTCTAATTTGATGTCCACAACAACCAGCTTTTTAAATCTAAACATCAAACACTTCATGTGGCACAAAGAATGTATTTATAAGGAAAATAATGGGGCTTTTTTTTTTTTTCTTCAGAGAAAGACTGAGAAGATTAATTTCCCCTATTTTCATTGGTAAACAATCCAATTTAGCTGAGATCAAGGCACAGCAGCTTGCCAATTTGGTATAGTAAACCTCGTTCATGTGCCATTGCATGTTACTTTTTTTCAGTTTAAGTACTATACAATTGATAAGTATTAGCCATCAAAGTTTCTATCAAGTTACTCTATTCTCTAGATACACAAAAGTTAGTTCTACCTCATACAATATTATTCATGACAGCAATTACATTCTGTCTTTTTGTACCTATTCAGTTACTTACGGTTCTTATTACCTACTGTAGATTTACAACGTCTCTCTGTATGATCAGAAGATAAAAAGAAGGTTTTAAGCAGAATTCAAATCCAGTGATGATAAGTCTTTCAGTTCATTTTCAGGTCATCTCCATACACTTGCTGCCTTTTTGAAATTTTAAGTCATTGTTTTCAAGGGAAAATTGGCTATATTTTCCAGTCTGTTTTGGTAGAGGAGTCCCTTCTTGCAGTTTGCAGCTTGAACTGAATAAATTCAATCTAAATGATAAATTAACCTTTGTCAGTACTCAAGTTAATTTTACTGCTCTTTTATGGTCAGCAGCTGTAGGGGGGAACTAATTTTCCCCAGGTTCCTCCAGAAATTTAAAAAAGCAAAGACAAAACCCTTTGAAATGCACTTTAGAACATAAGCATTTTAAATAGAGAACAAAGAACACTGCCCCTCATCTATCCCAGTGTGCACACAAACTAGACCCTCTATTGTGGATTGTGTTCTGAAAAGAAATTATATCTCAAAATGTTTTTATTAATTGACACAGGCATAGCACGAGGCATGGCAGAAGTGGACAGTTACTTTGAGCACTTTACTGAAGTAAGAAATGGACAACTATTCAGAGTGTTGCTTCTGTCGATGAGGAACTGAGACTAGCCTAGTTGTGATTTGTGGGCTCATTACGGCACAATATGACTGCAGAGTTCAATTGTGAAAATGTCTGCCTTCATTTTAAAACTAAAATTGCTATTCACACATAGACATCTGTAATGTAGTCTAAGAATAATTCCATTTCTTATATAAAAAAAGAAAAAGGGACAATTTTTTGAACTACTAATATTTCCCCATTATTTTCACCATTACTACACAGAGTTGTACTTTATCATCACATGCTAGTTTATGCATTTTTTTGTGTTTTGTGATAGCTTACATTTGCATGCAATGTAAATAAATAATCACAAAATTTACTTTCAAATGGAGTATTCGCTTTTAAATGGAATGTCCTGGGTTGAAAAAACAATATACAACACTGAGGTATTTTTATTGCATTTTAATTAGAAAAGCCATTTTCTTTTCTATTCCACTTTAAGATCCCACTCGCTTTTCCCAGAAACATGAACCCTTGTGCCTACAGCCAAAGGAGGAAAAGTAATAATCAACTGGGACAGAGACATTCTGTCATTCAACACTATGTTTCTGCATTAATCTGGTTTTAATTTGCTTATTGTTCAGTGTGAGCACTGGGGACTGGGAGTCTCAATTTTTCTTTTAAGGAATTCCAAATATGGTCAAAAGTCAAATGGAAAAAGTAACAAGGAATGTAGATCATGGAAATTCTTAACTGGCAGATTCCTGCCATCTCTGCAAGCAAAACATGTCATAGAATCACTGTATAAATACATTGATTATTTTGTCCTTCATTTGCTTCCTCTGTCCTCCTTTATTCTTAAATTAGAAGCCAGATGATAAAAATTTCATTGTAAACTTAAGGACCAGACTTTGCTGTGTGAGGAAGTTTTTGAATAAGACATCAAGTTTCCAGCCATCAGAGGATAATTTATTGATACTTGTCAAAAGGAAGTATCAGTCTAACAGAAATCAAGACAAAAGGAATGCCTGATGAATTTCCTTTGAAGTGCCTTTTATAAAAGTCCTTGGTAATACATATTGATGAACTCCAAATTGTCTTGCCTGAAGGGAAAAGAAAGTAGACTGCTTTACACTGTCTTATAAATATTCATCAAAAGAACAAGACTTATGTTTCCAGGCGTGAGGTGAATGATTACGGTTGTATGATTGCCTTGGAATCTGGATGATTAGTAAAACAGCCTATGACAGTAGGAGAATTTTAAACTTGGTATCTTGCCATCACTCCTTTTGGATTTTAAGACACTGCATGCTACTCTGAAAGGAAACAAATTTAGAACTTGATGGATAGATATAATTAAGCTCTCCATTAGTTTCATCTACTGTTTGTTTGTCTATTTGTTTAGCCAAAAATTAAAGGCAAAGTTGTGTAGCATGTCTGTATTCTGACTGGAATGAAATGACACCATCTGCACTGTGAATATCTTGCTGGAATGAGCTACTGGAAAGAGATCTTTAACCAACCGGGGAAACATGCAAAAATACATGCACACACACACATACACATGGAAAAGGCTGCTGAGGTTGATGCCTCAGTAGCTCTTTTGCAGTAGAGCTGGTGGATTTCTCAGTTAGCTCTGCTCACTCATGGATTATTTCATAATATAACAGAAAGTCACAGAAAGTCAACAATTTACCTAATGTGCTTACTTTGTGCATGCGATAAGGATATGAATTGTATGGAAAAGATCCACTGTGAGTCATTTGGGAAAAAAAAAATTGTGCCTGTGCTTAGTGATCTGTGAATTTTCATCCCTTATTCCAACTGACTGTAGCTTTCTATTGACCTTTGTGACAGTCAGCTAGCCTTCCACTACCTAAGACCCAAAAAAATGCCATTTTCAGGAAACATTATCCTTTACAGTGTTTAGCACTTAAATGCAATTAAGCAAATATAATATCCTCTTTGAAGGGAAATAATTGTTCAGTTTAAGTAACTGAAACTAATTATTCCTGATGAATGAAGGACACATTCTGTAAGTATTTCAGGGGTGTGCTGTTTCTCAGACACTGAAGAGGGCAAATAGATTGTATTTCTGGGTTGAGAGCTGAAGGACAATCTTACAGGAGATTTATACCAATTTGTAGGCATATTTAAAGCCTGAGTCCTACAAAGCAAGCCAAAATGATATGGCAGTCATCCCAGAGTAAAGAAATGCAGCTTGTAAATAGCATTCCCTAAGAAACAATTTATTATGGAATAAATGGTGTAACTCCTTAAAGCACAGGCATTGAAAAAATACTTTATTACCATGAAAATTGATTAGACCATTTAGAAGGACTTAAGAAAATCATGTAAGGCTGCATTGGTTGAATACCTAGGTTGTGGTGATCATGGTGGCCCTACTTTTTCACGAAGAACAGGACGACTTAGTAGATGGATTTTCTTGTTGGGGTAGACAAGAAATTATCTTACATTATCTTGTCCTGATCCACTTAAAGAGTTGGATTATTCATACTTCATATCTAAAGAAAAATTATAAAAAATTGAAGAGTTGAGAACATCTAAATCTGCCATATGGAAGCTCAAAAATTCAGCTGGCAGTGAAACAAACTATAGTAACCTTGCAAATGTGGAGAAAAATTGAGGAAAAGGATTTTCCCTTTTCCTCTATAGACCATTGCTGGAGACATCCATAAATGATAAAATAACATTATCTTTGTAACAACTTCCCACATCTTTGTGTTGGGACAGCTCACTATTTAAACAGTAAAGAGAGCAAGATGTACAGATCAGAGAAAAGGAATAGTGGAAAAATATCTCTAAACCCTTGTACTACCTGTAGCATTCACCTGAATTTCTGTAATGTCAAAAACTGAATTATTTTACTCAAAGCAAAAGGGAGAAAAGACAGACAGTGATATTACAGATGGTGCAAATGACATTCAAAGTCTACTTATTTATCCATTAAAAGCTTGATGTCAGAGCATACAAAACAGAGTCATCAGCAGCAGAGAGACACACATATGTCTGTAATTAATCAAATGACTACCATAACTTTGAAGTAATACAAAAAATCAAGGTGCTGAACTGAAATGTTCTGACTCAAAAACCATTCAATGAAACTCTGAAATATCTACGTCTCTTGGTCTTTCTAGAATTTATGGCTGAAAGGACAGGTAGTCAAATTATCTTTTCGTTCTAATAATATCAGGCAACCATTTACTTTTAAGCCTGCTTTTAACTAGTCAGGCTTCTCTGCTCCCTCTTCCGCAGCTGATTATTTCCAGACAAGGGTTTCTGTTAAATAGTCAATAGTTGCTAACAGTTAGTACATTGTGATTCCCTCAGGAACCCTGGCTTCACTGCATGAAAAATATTGATCTGAGGAGATAATCACATGAGCTTGAATGGTTTTGTCTGTTTTAGATACTGTGCTCTTTGTTTTTTAAAACTCAAATTAAATTGTTGTTGAACTCCAGATGCATTATGTTCTAGCTCTTATCCATGACCATAACAATGCAATTTTATTGCATTTTCTTTCCTGTGTATGAATTTCAGTAGGTCTGCAACAGTCACAGACAGGATGTGAGCAAAGGTTAACAGTCAACTCTTGCAGAATGCAACATTTTGAGTTGGGCACAGCTCAAACACATACCCATCCTATGTTCAAGCAGGCTCCACAGTCTCTTGATTCCTTTTGTCTGCATCATGGAGAGAATGACTTCTCTGTGTTACTAACCAACGCTGCCTCCTCCTTTAGTCTATCTGTCTCTGAATAATTTGTTCTTTTAACAACACTTGCACTGCACTATCATACATGCTTCCTCACAGTTGAGTTATGAGGAGAATTCTGGCATCTAAGAGGTCCTCTGTGCTGGAAACACTTGACTACGATTTTATAGTTATTATAATTTTTGCTTGACTCTTGTTCCTCTTCACAACCCCACCTCCTAGTTTAATACTGCATGTATAAATGGCTTTCACAAATCTTTTTTAGTTATTACCTTTGGCTTTGACAGCTCCCAAATTGGATTTTACCAATGATTCTCTTATTGAAACATATATAGTGAAACAATCAATCAGGTCCAACACTCCTTATTGCTTTCTCATGTTACTGCAGAGGTTTCATGCTCAGAGCTGATGGAATCTCAGAATCTACTCATCACTTCTAGATCACAGATTTCATTTATTGAGTTGGATCTACCCCATCCAGTTTCCTCAAAAGCTTAATAGAATCTGATCACATTTTGATGACACCACACTCTTTACAAATTATTTCTTCCACTCCTATATGGAATGAACTGAATTATTTCCTGAATTTTATTATTTACTTCAACTGTAGAAAGCTTTTGGTTTCTCAGATTTCATGGTGTCCTGGAGAAAGCACAGGACGAGAGGTAGCACACTATTTTGGAGATAGTATTTCAAAAATCAGAATTTATAATTAAAAAAAGGTAAAAAACTTCAAAAGAAAACTTTTTGTTGGAATGGACCAGTGGTGAAAGCAACACTAACCTGGAAAAATTAGGGTGTTTTTTTTTTCAATTACTTTTTTGCTTTCTCCTGCTGGGGCTAGGATCAACTATTCACTGAAATAAGGCTTGAGAATATTTGCTAGTATATCAGAAAAAAGAAATCTTAAACATATTCCATGGGACAGGTGAAGATACCCCATGTAAATTTTTATCCAGTCAGATTTTCCTTGTTTAGGTAAAAGAAGTTTAAATAAGAATGGAATTTCTAACTATCCACTAGAAACAAATTTAAAATATTAAAAATCCAAACTTTTAAAATAATGTAAATGGACACTATGGGGATAAAGAAATTGCAGAATATGCACATAGATTTGGGGGCTTATATATTAAAAAGGTTAAGAACTTCACAAGCAAAGATAATTTCATCAAGGAGGGGTTATCTCTGATTAGAACTCATGCCAGAAATGAGAGAATCCCAAAAAGTGTTTCTCAGCTGAGACAGATGCATCTTGTGACTTGAATGTCCCTTCCCCCTCCTCCTAAACCATTCTGGCTCATTTAGACAAGTTGCAAATGTTTACTGTTTGCCTATGTGTGTTTAGTTACTAGCATATTATTTTTAGTGTTGGTGACTCTTTAAATGTTATGATTTTAAAGTTCACTGGTTATGTGAAAGACTTCTCAGGACTGAGAGCAACAAATATGCTATTAAGAAAAAAGTTCTCAAGAGATAACCTAAGATACTGTAGGTCACATAGTTTAACATGGCTCTTAGGGAAAAACAGTCTTGACAGAAGTTAGTAGGAGAATGCTTGCTACAGTACAGTTCATTAAAGATGTCCAGAATCAGTCAGGGATGGTTATGCTTTGAATTCTTTTAAGATAACACTGACATGGAGGGTAAGTGTTTTTTGGGTTTTTTTTAGATATAATGCATTTGGATTTTTAATTAGCATTTGGCAAGGTTTCATATCAGAGATTACTAACTAGGTAAAGAGTTACAGATAAGACAAGGTGCTAGATAGAAAACAGGATAAAGAGCCAGAGACAAAATTTAGCCATGCATAGAAACATATTAAATTAGAAAGGAATAATGAGAAGAGGACATAAGGGGCATTTTTAAGTCTGCACTTAAGCATGTAGTGCAAAGTGCTGGAAAGGGGATGTTGAAAATAAGATCTCTAAGGGTCTGATTCACTGGCCATCAAAGCTAATGGTTTTGGATAAGAAATCAAGCTAGAACACCAGTCTACCAATCTATGTCCGTATTAACAGTTTAGAAAGTGAAAGTCAGATTCTGAAGATTTTTAGTTATCTAAATATTTGAACCAAGGAATGATAAGTAGTTGTGGCAAAATGAGGGAAAATAAGTATATAAATTTTGAAGTAGTCACAATTCCTAGTGCAAAAAAGTGTTCATTAGGTTCTATCTCTACAATAGGGAAGGTGCAAAAAAAAATTTACTGTCAAATGTATTTGGGATTTTTCACAAGTTGAAGCTGCAGTCCCTCCAGCCTAAGTGCCTTTATACCAGATAAATTGAAAAAACATATGTATTTTTTAAAAATATCAAGATACATCAGAAAGTGGCAAGTCAAATCACAGAATCACAGAATCACAGAAAGGTTTGGGTTGGAAGGGACCTTAAAGATCATCTAGTTCCAACCTCCAGCCACAGGCAAGGACACCTCCCCCCAGACCAGGCTGCTCAGTGCCTCATCCAGCCTGACCTTGGATGTCTCCAGGGATGGGGCTTCCACCACCTTGGTTATATGATAAAAAAAAATGTAGATAACTGTACAACATTCCACTTCAACTTGCTCTTGTCTGGGATCCAGTAAAGACTTTTGTACTCCTTTGGAGAGCCTACAGAACTGAATTTCTCTCCAGCACAGCATACTAAACAATTAAGCACTTTTAGTGTAGGAAAATCTACAATAGGTGTCAAGGAAACAATGATCAAATTTGTTTGTCTTTTTCCATGGCTGGATGCATAGATAACAGATTTTTGTGCCAGTGGTGATTTCCCCCTCTCTTGTGATTGGAATTACATTCACTCCATGGAGTAGGTGGAAAGTGTTTGTGTCTTCCTCCCTCCTGTTTCTACTAAATAAACCCATCCATGTCTGTTATACTCCTACTGATCTGGCATACCATATACAAGCCTTGACACAACACATGACTCACATTCCATTTTCTTTTAGCTAGGACAGAAATTAAATTGGCTGTTGAGATTTTAGGAAAAACAGAGCACTAAATAAACAATTCAATTAGAAGGCAGTCTCTACATCCACTTGCCTAATCTGATAAAGTCCCTACTGTCATTAAGGTTGAGAGGCTGCTCTTCAGCTTTCCTTTTCTTACAGACCTGTGCTGAGAAGAAGGTGTGTGCTGAATAGCTTTCTGAAATCTGTATATATTGTAGGTTGGGAGAATGTTTTTTCCCTATTTAACACTCCAGTACAGATTTCAGCAGATTAATCAACCAGTTTTTGGCCTCTAAACAGATTAAAAGAGGGTCTTATATCATAGCAAAAATCAGCACCAGGAATTAAGCAAATTAAAGAATCTGCTTTAATTATGAAGGTTAAATCAAAAGACAGAGGGAGAGATTATATGCAAATTATGAGATAGGAGAAACTCAGGTACTGGTCTGGATCATTGCAATTGATTTTGGTCATCATGCATAGTCTGTAGCAATAAAAGATGATCTACATATTTATATAATGAAGATGGTCTTCAGAATAGTTGTGCTAAATGTATCTATTAAAATATTTTTCTTACATATTTAGAAAGTGAGTATAGAACTTTATTTCTCCTCTGATCCAGTTCAACTTTTTCTATCAAAATAGAAGTAACTCACTACCTGCACTGAATTAAAAACAAAGAGTAAATAATTCAACCAGTTAATTATTAATTTTTACTTTCTTAAATTTATAAGTAATTATTACTTAATTTGACTCAATTTAATAAAGACCAATTACCATTAGAGACTAACTCAGAATATGCTTGTTTACATGGCTATAGTTTGATGAACATTTATAAGACAAAAGAAGAAAGCAACAAAAAGAAGAAAACAGATACATTAAAAAAAACAGGGATCAAAACTGATCTGAGTTTAAGGATGGTTATAAAATGAGAAGAGTGACTGCAGGACAGTAGGTTTACATAAACCTGCACTTTTATTTTTTTAATTACTGACAGATTAAAAACTTCAGTAAGCTTACAAATACTCCAGGACAATTTTTATGGGCAAAATTAACTTGGGATTCATCCATGGCAGTACAAACAGAACCATTTTTGTCCACACAACTTTTATGAGGCTTTTAAAAGAAAAGTCAGAGGCTACTCATCAACAGCAATATGTTTGAAAGCAAACAGATGATTTTGCTTCTTTTCTGATGATCTCGAGGTCCCTTCTATTCCCTGACATTCTGTGAAATACTTAACTAGCTAGTTAGAATGAAGCTTCATTGGAGAAAATTATATTTTAATGAAGTTACAAAATTCATTGAATATGCAAAAATGGAAACTAAGCTATCATGCATATCAATAAATTTACACTCTTTCCTAGTAAGCCTGTTCTTGTATGTTCTTTATTTTGGCTTTATATATAAGAATAATATTTTATTTCTAATACCTTACGATTTGAAAGGAGTAACAGAAGTCCTAACTAAATTTTTTCTCTGAGTTGAGGGTGAATGTAGAAATTTTTCTTCTTATGATTTTAAAAAATGTCTTATTTAAAACACAGTTAATTTTTTTCTCTTCTTTTTTAAAAACAATTATTTAAAGAAAAATTTTATTTATATTGTTTTCTTCATGATATCCTGTAGCTTATAGAACATACTGAATTAGTAATGTCTAAATATCTGTCTATCCTACATCTTGTCCACTTCAAAATCACTACATACCATAGAAAATAGGAAAGCAAAACTTCATATACTATTTTGGAATATATTGATGGAAGTCACACAAGGTTACATCTGGGAACACAACGTAGTTCAATGCAGGAGCTCCAAGTCTCTCTGCCACTGTGCCTGTCAGAATTAATGTTCTAACCTGATGTCTGTTGCTGTCTCATCTGGTCTAATCAGAAGATGCTATTCCCCTCTCACAAATCTTATTCCATGCCAATGAGGCAAAAACAGTTTTCTAAACCTCTGGCAAAGCACATGTACTCCTGCTAGAGAATAACAATCCTTTAATCCGTGTAATGAAATTTTAATATATCTGAAGAACATTCTTTCACTGTGCTATCTGCAGACTACTTTTGTGCTCTCTTCTTCCCAACCATATCTCTCAGCAGGTGGGTTACTTGTGTCATACAAAGAAACCACTTTTAAGATAAGCTCTCCATTTAAAAGAAAAATATGTCATCTCTCTCATAATGTGATACAAAACACCAGTGCAGGTCTTTTGCCATATTTCAGTTGGTACTGACAGACACAAGTATTAAAAATAGCAGCTGTCTGAGAAACAATTGAGATGCCTGACATAGCAGAGTGTCAGAATTTAGGAGGTGAAAGTCAGAAGCATGCCTACCACCCAAAAACCACCTCCTGCTTGAGACTCCAGGTGTTTCTGCCTTAACCAGTATAAAGAGTCGAGACCTACAGCATGCTTGAATTTCACTTGGATGAAGTTATTAGTCATTCTTCACTTAAGTTTATTGCCAGGTTTCTCATATAGCTCAATTTTTTTCAGAATTGAATTCCAGTCCAAAAAATGGTAGGTCTTTAAATGTGCTCTTAAAATGTGCATGAAGGGTACAGGAGATTAGGTGCAATATTCAACAATGGTGCCCTGTAGCTTATAGGAGAACATAATGAGTTAGCAAGATCTAAATCTGTGTCTATCCTATACCTTGAAGCACCTTGAAAACCTCGAGGTTGTATTAATGCCATCCTAAATATTTCTGGATCATGCTTTATTTCATTGTGAAGATATGCCAAATTACAAAAGTGTCAGAGGAGACATGACTGGCCTATAACATTTGATGGTCCTACAAAAATACAGAAAATTAAGAAAACATGCTATGCCCATTATTCAAGTACTGTGTAGTTAAGGGAGCCCTAGATAAAGCAATTTCAATTATGCCCTAAATTAAGCAAAAAGGAGACAGAAATTCAGAAATGTGCAGACACAAGAAGCAGAAGATCTGCTCCTCTCTGCATCCCAGACACAACTGAATACATCAAAAAGAAAATCCATGGGGGTTTTTTGGGGTTCAAATGGCTCTTATATTGACATGGATTATCTGACACAGAATAAATTACAGAATTTGTGCTGTGTAGATATAGCTGCTTGCAGATGTATTACTTAATTCAGCAATGAACTGGGGCTAGACTTTCATTGATAAATGCTATGGCAACCAAGCTGTGTTGTGTGGAATATCTTTGTAGATTAAAGTGCTTTGATTCATGCATTGCAGCTCATACAAATGGATGCTAACAAACATGCACATAATCAACATTTCATGTATATGAGACACATTTCTTGTAAATACTCATAATCAGAAACATTTATATTTATTGCCACACATACAAAGAGCACTTGCATAGACATGTACACATAGAAGACACCTGCAAGAATACGTAAGAATAGTCAGAGAAAAAGTGTGGATTTTTGTGTTTTTCTATTAATTTTAAATGCTAATTTCTGTTAATTTGACACATGCAAGTACAAAAATTAAGACTGTGGAGTATTGCAAAGGAAGAAAAGATTAAATATGTGTTTTCTTGTAAATCTTTCCAGATTAAACATTTCTGCTTGCTCATTCAACATATGATTAGTCTGATATACTTCTTCACTAAATTAATTATAAACTACTTTTTAAAACAGATTTGTAAATGGTGAAAAATAATTGTTATAGCTCGGGGTAGCTGGCATACTTGACTTACTAAGATAAAGTAATATATTTCACTATAAAAAAACCAGCAGATTTTTTCAAAATGGGAATGCATCAGGTAAAATATCATACCAGAAAATTTCCAGGACTTTAATTTTTTTGAATATAATGTTGCTCTAAAGAAAGATAACATATGTCCCCTATTCCAGAAACATCAAAAAGGAAAGGCATTGGGAGAAATAAAATGAAGAAGAAAAATAATTTTCTATAGCAGAATCTAATTTTTTGTTCCATTATTGGATCATGGAAACATATATTTGAGAGTGTACAAACATACTTCTGTATACAACCTTGATGTCTTTCTGTGCTCAGGATTCCTTTTTGCATGTGTGCCTAACTGTGCCTCCTTAAAAAGTCAAACTACAGTCCAAATAGATAGAATGCTGGTGGGGAATGTTCATATGTAGCTGTGAAAGCCCTCAGACCAACTGCTTAGGGGTCCAAAATTCTTTTCCAAGGGACTTTTCTGCCAAAAGGAAATCAGCATCTGGATCTTCATTTAAATAATATAAAGCTAGGAGCAGTGATTACTTGATATCCTTCTTCATGAAGTTTAGCAGCACAAGTTTGCCAGGGTTGGATTCAGTCCCACATCAGCAAGAATTCAGGATGAGAGGTGTGGTCACTGCAGGGCTCAGGCTCAGAGAAGGTGCTGTGGAATCACGGTGTTCAGTGCTGTGGTGCCTGAAACCCAGAAGCCTTCTCTGGACTTGGAATTCTCAGTCCCGACTTTGGGCCCTAGACTGTCCATGGTATTAAACAGAGAAGAGTCACATTCCCCAGCTGAGATTCACAGAAGCATACTAACTGTTGGAACACTTAAATCAGCCAAAAGAGACTGCCAATGGAGAGCATTATTGAGACTTCTTACATTCATTTTTTACATCATGCATCTGTAAAGTTGTAAAGAGAAGCAATCTCCCTTATCTTCATATTCTCCAGAAGTTGCTTAGTCATCCATAGGAGCACAAGTAAGAAAATGAACAGAGGAAGGAATTGGTGCAGACAGAAGCAACATTTTTTATTGTAGTGCAGGTGGCATAAACTCAAATCATGGCTCCAGATGAGGAGCTGGGGATGCTGATGATGGAATCAAGATTATCCCCAGCTCCCTAATGGAAACCAGAATTTTTAAAATAGCCTTATCACCTTCAATACTCAGATCAGCAAAGAGGTAAACTAAGTATTCAGGATGAAATTCACCTTATCCAACAGAAAGTAAAACAGCTGGTCCCAGTTAATCACCTATGCTAATCACCTTCACCTTACAGTCACTGGAGGAAAAAACCTTGCAGATGGTGTTTCATTCTTTGTCTCCTGCATTTCAACGTGTAATGAACTAACAGTTGGAGATGCATATTTCTAGTGATGGTTTAACTCATAATAAAGGTGGATGTACTACTACTGCATACATGTTCAAAATCCACATCCATTCAGCCATTCTAAGTCAAATGTAGGTAGAAGACAAAAAAGATGGGCCAGCCACTTAGATACCCACTGCCTCGGTGAAATAAATACAGACACATTTGAAATGCTGCATCATTTTCCTGGTATTTAATCCAGCTAGGGAAAAGCTACTGCAGGAGTGCTTATGTATGTAGGTGTCACACTTCTGATTGCAATGTTGATATATCCTGAGAATATGACTGTAGTTCACATAGCAAAGCAAGATCTAGACACCTGAGATAGCTCTAAATAATCTAAGAAAGTCCAAGAGGAAAGTCAGATTAGAGATACCGCTCACAGTACTCAAGAAAGTATGACACACAACCTTGAAGATGCCAGGGATTTAAAAGCTTTTTGCTGGCCTAGCTTCACAAATCGTGCCCTTAATTATAAGACTTTGTGTAATGCTTCCAGGTATGAAACAGATAATCCTTTGAGAAGTGCAATCTGTTCAAGAGAACTTTCACTAAACTGCCTATTCAGTGAGTTGGAAGATGGTAAAATGCTACTGCTAAAAATACAAGCAAAAAAAAATTATATTGTTGCTTTGGCAGTGTTTACCCAGTCAAATGTTTAGAGTATGAATATGTCAAAGATATTTTGTGATAAGTGTATCCATTTTCCTTAAAATAGAAGAAAAATTCTCAACTGGAACTATGTTTGGCTCTTGCATTGTGGAAATTCCACAAGGTAATAAAAGCAGTGGAAAAAATCAATTTGTTGTGGCTTCTACAGCTTTATGCAAGCTTTCCTCTTTTTGCTTCATTTAAACTGTCTTCAAACTGAATCAGGGGAGCCAGTTCACTACAAGTGGTCAGCGGCTTTTCTGCTTGTTTGTATTATTTACTGCAATAATACAATACAAGTTCATGACCTACCTGACATAAATCTAGCTTACTAGACTTTTACATGTGTTGTCAACTGGGAAAGTTGCTGTTTGGCCTAATAATGGGTTTCTTCAGCTGAAATAAAAATGTGGACTGGAAAAAGTGACTATCTGCATAAAAACCTCAGCTTTCTCCTATGAGTGGATAATTCACAAGCATAATAAAGAAACAAAGCATTAATACTGAGTGTATGAAGATGATTTTAGCTTTGCTTTTAGAACAAGTAATACCTGCTCATTGCCGTAGCCTGACACAGATGTTGAAGTCTCCTCAAGTATTTGCTTCATGCCTATTTCAAGTCTTTTGAACACAGTGTAAAACTGTTTTTCTGAGGCTGATGTTACCAGTTCAGGAAGAAAAACAACAGTGAAGCAATAGGCTTATGTGAGAGGATGATTTGTTACATGACTCTTCATTTGAAAGCTTAGATCTGAAAGATCTAAAAGAGGTAGCAAGTTTATATGGCTATTTAAAGAATCTTAAAATTGTTATAGTTGAATCTTTGGCAATTGAGTTCTTAGTGCCATTATTTTCAAGTTTCCTACATGAGACACAAGCAATATTCATCAAATCAGACATATCTTAAACATCATGCCTGCACACATATTTACATGTTAAAATTATTTTTCATATTATTTAGTTTGGGTTTTTTAGAAGGAGCAATATTTCCTCATAAAATTGTTACATTTCAGTGACTTTATATAAGAAATCTGGCATATCAATATGCAGTAGGTTTATTAAACCCTGTCATACTTAAATTTGGATTAACTTTAGCCTACTTCTGAAGGTACAAAGTACCCCTTGGTAATAGAACCAGTGCATTGTATTATGGAAAAAGATATGGGGTTACTGTGAGCAACTTGACTCTGCTTGATATTTTAGTCTTTGATACACTAATACATAAAAGAGGATGATAGCCCCAGGATCAACTTTTCATGTCAAATGAAAAAAATAGACTAATTTATGACCTCTGAAAAACAAAAAAGAAAGAAAAAATAAATGGAAAATGAAACAAAAAGTAAAAATCTTATTTCATACTGTTTAATCAGAGCATTTAATCAATTTTTTTGATGCCAATAAATTAAACACAGCCTTCTGCAAAGCTAAACAGGAGTAGAATATGAAGAAAGGCTAAAGATAAATTATTTCTCATGATGACAAAACTATTTCCTTGTTGGGAATTTTTACCTTCAATAAACCTGGAGACTGAAATTTTTCAGCCTAGGCATCCAAGAGCCTCATATGTTACTGAACTTAAGCATGGAGATCAAATGAGTGGGAGAATTCCTTGCCAGATGACATGATAGGGATCAATATTCACCTCCACTGAAGTAATGGAATTTCCATCCTCTTGTGGCATAATCCCAAACACCACCATGTATCAAATATTTCCCAGTTAACTTGAAAAACAAGAGAATAATAAGTATACAGTTACATCAGTCTTGTCCAGTCTTATAATTGAAACAGCAGATTTTCCTCCATCGGTCATTGCAACTGAAACCACACATTGGTTTGCAGTAAGCAGCTTCTGTCCCTGTTGAATCTTATTTTCTTTTGTTGTTCTGTTTATTCCAAAATTTCCTAAGTGAGAATCCAAATGATGACTTCTGGACCTATAAAGAGAGCAATCCTAATCGTAGATCTCTTCTCTGAAAATGGTAACTCATCCAGATCTGCATCTGTGAATGCAGTTGCTGTCTTTTATAATTCAATTGACGCAATTTACAAAGAAACAAAAATAGTTCTACTAGGACTGTTTTTTTTCTGTGCTTCTCTCTGGTGATGATGTAGAGTACAATTAAGAAAACCTACATTTTAAAGGAAGATTTTCTATATGTATCATTTATATGCATGACCTATAATTCCATCCTTAAGCTCAGTGGTTTAAACCGTTTCCCTTTGTTTAAATCTTTATACCGTAACGCTATTTTACTGTTGCTATAAAAGTCTATTTAATTATTAATCCTAAGAAAAAACGATAACTGCTAGCCCACCATAATGCAATCCTTTCATCTTCAAATGGGGTAAAGGAGGTAATATGCCACTCTTGAAAATCTTTCTTTAATCCTTTCTTCTTTTAGAATACAGAGCCATGAAGATTTATCACAGTTCCAAAGATTTCAAAAGAAGACCACGGCTTTGTGATGTCAATCCATGGGACCATAAAGATGCTACTATGCCAGAGCTATATTGTACTTCCAAAGTGGAATGGGGAAATTGACTTGTAGTAAAATACATCTTATTACCAAATTACCATACCACGCAAGCAAAGTCGGCGCTCTACTTTATTTTTTAAGTTGAATTTTTAATCACTGAATTATTTGCAATAATATATGTTTGTGTATTTTACATTTTCAATTTAGTACAGCTAAGGTATTAGATCTTTCTTCCCTTGATTTCCCTTGTAGGAGGTGGGGGTTTTTACAAAATATCATTACATCCAGTGTTCACTTAAATTAACTCTTTCCTTTTTTCTTCAATAAGGTAATTTCAAAAAAGAAGTCCAAAACGCTTTATCATGCTAATGATCGTTTCTCTGATCAACAATTTTATTATTTTCATTTCTGAATATCACCATGACTGCCTTTGACTGTTCTATGGTGACATAGTGTGGATGATAGAAATATCCAGGAAGTCTCCCTTTACCCACCCCATATCAGCATGCTTTCAAAGCACTTTGCCACCCCAGACAATTACAGTTTTGCAGTTTCACATTTACTTGTGTCGAAGAAAACCAGAAAAGGTAGCAAAATTAAACCACATCAACAGTACATTGCATGCCAAACATTGAAAAATAACTGAAAGAAAAGAAATCAAGTGTCTGCACCTGAAGGAAGACTGACCACTGAAATAAGCTTAGGTGAGATGTAAGCTCCTTTCAAAGATGAGTTATTTGCCTTGAATGACTAAGCTCATACAATGTCAGGTAACACGAAGCTTGTTGCTCTTTGGAATTCCCTATATGATCCATGAAACAAAAGATCCCTGTAAGAACAACAGCAGAATTATCTGTCTCTGCTGGCGATATAAATAAATTTACTGTAAGACAAGGCTTACAGAAATATAACTCCAATACCTTTGAGCTGCAGATTTCATAAAAAAAAAATCAACCCAGAGATAAAAAAAAACAGATAGTGTCTCTTTTTCTTCTCAGCCTGGGAAGTCTCTCTCTCTCTCTCCCTCTCTGTCTCTCTTTCTCTGCAAGACCGCCTTGCTCATACAGTTCCGATGCAGTGGAGCATGGCATCATGAGATGCTTATTCCTGAATTTAAATGGAGTGTAACGGTAGCAATCCTCCGCGAAAATAAGAACAAGGTCCCGATCGGGCTTGGGCCACCTTCAATGTCATCAGAAGGTAAATTAAGAGGATTTGGCAATTCCATGGTCAGCTTCGGTACGGATCTTCCCAGTTGCAGCTGATGTGACCAGCTGGGTACCACGCAGTGCTCCACACTAGCACATAAGCATAGACATACATATAGACACAGGCGAACGTACAACTTCCTTGCACGCTGAAGCAAACTCCTCCCACGGTCTGTTCCTGGCACACATCTAAATGGCTGTTTTATACATATTAACCCTGTGAAACGCTGTAGGACTTTGCCATTCACCTCACAGATAATAAACTATCCGTTTGCAAGCCTGTCACACAGTTCACAGATCAAAGAATCAAGGTGTCACCAGCCTTCTTTAGTATAGATATCACTGGCTCTTTACTGCCTAGTTATGCTTGCAGAGCCCTTAGATATTTTTTGTCTTGAGGTTACTTACCCAATTCAAGTACTCTATTTTCCTTTTCACTGCTTCTCTGCCACAGGCTTGATGGCTGAAAAAATATCACATTGAAAAACCCTCAACAGTGCCCCCTCCCCTCCCATTATTTAACTCACTTTCCTCCTATCCTGCTTGTTTGCTTTTCAACATAGTTTACTGCTAAAAAGAAAAAAGTCCAAAAAAAGTCAACATAGTTATAAATTTCCGATTAAAACACAGTAAGTGCATCTTTATTTAAAAAGGAGCTTTAGAGAGTCTTACTTTCTTTTATTGTATGTTCAGTAGTTTTTATGTTCTAAGCTGGATTCAATGCCTCTCAGAAAAAAATAGATGGAGAGGTAGGGGGGCAAGAGATTGGAAGCCTGATTTGGGGCAAAATTTATACTGCTTTAGTGGAACAAGAAATTCTCTCCGTTTTCTCTCTGTGTTCTTTGAACTTATTCTCCACCCCTTAGTTAAAAAGGAAGTAAGACGAACAAGTTCCTGCACAACTCTTTCTGCCAAGACAGTGCCTGTGACAGTAATTTACTAGTAATAGGCTACAGCTGTGATCTCCAGCTCTTAGGCTGTTTTGGTATTTCAGTAATTACAACAGTTTCATTAACATTTAAAGGGAATAGTCAGCTCAGTATCAGTAAAAGACTATTTTCTACAGCATGGATCCATTTTACATTTGCATTTGACATTTGATAATCTCTACACATAAGCTCTGAGCCATAGAAATGAGATGTCACACACAAGAAAAATTAACCCAGATGTAACTTCTCAGTTGATCTGTGAAGTAGAATAAACGTCCAACAGTCAGATATGAAAAGTACCTCTTCCCCAGCTTTGTATTTGTTTGAAACACGAGACATAATTTTTATGCCTTTATTTTCTATTTATAACATCTAGCAGAACTAGAGGTGGGAAGCTGGATGAGTAGCAACATAATCAACAGGTCAAATATATGAACATATTATCTATACACATCTAATTAAAGAAGACATTTTTCTGAGATGCCAGCTTTACATTTTATAGCGGTGTTCATCTTAGGCTATCATTCTTAGCAACTGCATCTCTACCTTGCACAGCTGAGACAATTAACTAGACTCAACAAAAAATGTCATCATGCAGTATTAAGCAGTAAACAGTAAACTGCATTCACTGTAAACAAGTTTAAGTTGATTAACATAGGAATAAGCTATCCTAAATTCTCCATACCCTGTAACTTAGAAACTAGGCAGTTTTATAAAAATTCTAGCTTGATGTTCTGCAGCCATGAAAAAAAACCAAACAAATTAAATGTTAGGAACTACTGGAAAATGAGGAAAGAACAAAGCATAAGATACCACTGTCTAGTTGTTAGACTATAAAAACAAAGCTCTCCCATATCCTGAACACTGGACTGTTCTGATTTCCTGTCTCTGAGGAGTATGGTAGCAATGGTGAGGGTTCAATCGAAGGAGGCCAAAGAAATGAAACACACAGAGTAATTTCTTTATGAGGAAGAATCAAACTGATGAGGAGTTCTCACCCTGGGGAACTAGAACCAGTGACCATGGAATGATGTAATAGAGGTATTCATTTTGATGAGTAACCTTGCAAACAATGGTCTAAAGTAAACAAGATGTGACAACTGCTTATCATAGTATCATAGAATTGGAAGGGACCTTCAAAAGCCATCTAGTCCAACACCTCTGCACTGAGAAGGGACATCACCAACTAAATCAGGTTGCTCAGAACCTTATCAAGCCTGGCCTTGAATGTCTCCACCATCTCTGGGCAACCAGTTTTAGCACCTCACCATTAAGTCTTGCAATGTTCAGATTTTTTTTTCCTAAGCATTTAATACTGACTACTATCAGAATCAATTTGGATACTGTGTAGGTGATTGGTCTTATGTTCTTCTGAAATAGTCTTGTCAAGCTCCTGATGGAGCTACAAAACACATCATGCCTTTACTGGTAATGCTAATATTTTCTCCTCTCCCTTCCTCAACTTCTTTTTTACCAAGAAAACTAAAATATAGACACTACTAAATGTATGAAATAGAATATTTTTAATTTTTACGGTCTTGTAAGAAATCACATTGGAAATTCAAACTGTGCTCTGAAAGCATTCTCACTGAATCCTGGTGAAAACTTCAAGGCACTATCACCAACCTGATAATAGGCAAAAATAGTTTGAAACAATGCCTTTTCCCACCAGATTTAGCCCTTAAAGTTTCAGTGTTATTCAACAATTTAATACAAGAACCCATCTGTTAGCTCAGATCTAATAAATGCTTGAATAATATTAATGCAATTCTGAAAACTGTTTAAAAACTTTTAGCATCAGGATAGATTTGTGATTGAAGGATTAATATCAAATTCCTGATCACCTGCGGGTGTAATTTTTCAGCATATGTATATACTTGCCATCACCCTGGGCTACTCTATTGGCTAAAGATGGAATACTGTAATATGGTACAGAAATAAAGGAAGTCTGAAAATAAGAAGTCATTCTACCAAGCAAGTTAAACTGTTTTTCCATTATTTCATAGCACTAAAAGTCCTGTCTCAACATTATAAGGTTTAAGCTGTGAAACATTTCTGAATTTTAAAATTTCTGATAAGTTTTACTTCTTATTGCCTTTGTGCAGTTCATTTGCCATTCCCATGGAGTCTTTTTTCAGAGAGCTGTGAAAAATAGTCCTTAGTTTGTCTTATGGCACAAGGGCAATTGAGTTTCAATCTCATCCAAATAATTTGATCTAAGATGTAAAACACTTTGTTGAATATATATTGTGTGGGCTTTAAAGTGCAGCATCATTCTAGAAACAAGTATTCACAATTTCCATGCATACTAAGCAGGCCGAAAGTTCTATCCTTAATTCTCATTGATTTAAAAATGAGGCAGCCCAAACTACGTATCTCACTATAGTTTCATAGAATAGCTCTAATTTTTCTTCCAGGTGAGCATAAATTTTGGCTATAAATGAATATATGTGTAATGTTCTATGTCTCACAATTTATCTAAAAAATAGACCTGAGGTTCTACAACTATGATAGCAAAAAGGAGATGCACAATTTTCTGCAGTAGAAACCTCTTTTTCTGTTTTCCTTTTAAAGGACAGAACAAATTGATATAGACCTATATTCATTGCACCCTCATCAGGCAAGTAGCTGAGATGTGTTCAGCTGGGACTCTAGATTGTGTATGAACTTGTTTTCATCTTCAGTACAAGTTCTAGTTCTGCAGTGGGAACTCAGGTGTTAGTCTCAGAAATCAGCAAATCATAACTTTTTAGAGATGATATGTGATATATTTTAATAACAGCTGCAATAGCAAATAGGATTTTCATTCTGGAGTGCTGTTGTAAACATTTGTCTTTTTTATCTCTTTTGGAGTTGAAATACCTAATCATTTCTTGTCCCCTGCAAAATTATTTCACTTGAGGCTTTTTAAAGACCCTTCTGAAAAATAGTTTAAGACTTTCTGCAACTAATAAAGAATCACCTCCTAGAGAAACATTGAAATTTTTTGAAAACAAATTCTTGGGTTCTTCTGTTCAAAGAGATGCCGGATTCATCTTGACTTAAAGTCCATATAAAATTCTAGTTATAGTGCATTTTTTGCACTGAGCTTATGCTGTATCTAGTCACCTTTGAACAATATCTGATATTGTAATTCTCAAGAATGTAAACAGCACATCAGTGCAAAGCCTTTTTCTGTTTTGGTTTAATCAATTTAAGCTTCAGTGAGAATCACAGGTAACATTTCCCAGAATAGGTTTCTTGAGCAGATCCAAGTTGCCATTATCAAAGAAAATAAGACTTGCTATACTGGATTTGACAACACATCTATTGGCTGTTGCCTTGGGCAGCAGATTCATAGTTCAGAGAAAAATGAAATTCATAAAGTACATTTTACCAGTTGAGAAAAGGTGAAAGAACAGAAAACAATATGAAAAGGCAGTGCAAGAATTTTTACTTTCCCACACATACACCTGAAGACTGATGAATGTTATATACACTCAGTTCACAAAGCTACACATTTTAAGTCATTAAAAATAATAAAAAAATTAATAAATCCTATCTGTTAAACTATCATCCATAGCACATGTAGTCCCTGCAACTGGTGAAATATTAGTTAAATTGGGATAAATATATGCATGTGAAAGTGAAATTTGATCTGTGTTTGAAGTGTACAGTTCTGTGTATCAACTTGCTTTCATCTTCAGTACAAGTTCTGTCTTACTAGCAAATTGAACTCTACTTTCTAATAAACAGTGTATATATAGTACATTCATTGCAGTAAAAATTATCCTCACTGTGATGAATGCAGAGTGCTAAGAGAAAATCATAATGGATAACTCATCACTTTGCTATCCAAGTGAACAGTCTCCTCCATACAGAAACAGACAAGGGTACTTGAGTAAGAGAAAAAAAATTTACAAACTTTCAAGTAATAAATAGCACTAAATAAGCAAATAATAAGCAAAAATTATTAAGTTCAGACAAAATCTTAACATCTGAAAGTTTTATATTCCATCTTTTGTCCTTCTTGTACTGAAATTACTTTGCTATCGAGAAGCAGACTAATTTTATTGTTCCTCAATATAAGGCTGTTTATATCTAAGATAAAATTTTCAGCATGCTGAAATGGATGAAGAGCAGGTTCATTATTACATCAGCTCTAACAGAATAAACTTTTCTACAAACCAATGCCGCTACAATTTAAAACTTCTCTTGCTGTTGTAACAGTCTTCTAGGATTTGATTAGCAACAGCAAAGGCTGGGTTCAATTTCAAGGGGTCACATCAAATTGAGCCCCCATCTAAAAACCTGAGAAAATTAAATTAACCTGTCTGGGTGCTCAATGAGCTGTACTTCTCCACTCTCAAATGATGAATCAACTGGCTTAATGAAACAGTAAGATGTGGAGGCAGTGAAGAAAGAGGAAAATTAGACATATAAACAGCAGAGCAGACAATAGTTGGCTATTTCTTTGCTCAACAAGAGATAGCACTATCTTTTCATAATAAGAGAACAGTTGTGGTAGCTGATCTCCTTTTAGTCCTCTCCCATAAAACCCTAATATTTACTGGTGGTTTTACAACCTAGTCTGGTACATTGCACGAGCACAGCTAGGATCCAACTGTCTTAATTCTACAGGCTTTACACTCCTGTGGCCTAGGGGTTTTGCTTCTGCAGCTCTTTCTGCTTTTTACTAGGAGGACATAGTAGACAAAATTTTACACCTTCATAACCCATCTGAGATCAATGATCTGGGAACCAGAACACTTTGTAGGGGTATCAGGGAAACAGGTTTGAAAACATATATGGAGGAGAGATCAAATTCAAATCTCTCATTTTAAGAGTATTTGTTGATGCTGTTTAGTAATCAGTTGAACAAAAAAAGCATTCATACACTACTTCTCCAGATTAAAAAAAAAATTATGAAGGAACACAGCTGCAGAAGGTTTAGGACTACATCCAAAAAAGTCAGCAAATGAAGGACCTTGTTTGCCCTTAGTAATGAAATCTTTTGCACTAGCCAGCATCCAAGACCTCATAGCAAGCTCCTCACTTTGCTGGTTCTTACGATTCACAGCGTAAAGCATCAAACTTTCCACAGGCATTAAGCAAGTACCAAAGTAATCTAGCACAGAGTCTGGATGCCATCTTGAGTTTCAGAAACACAGAGGCTTACATTGCAAAGACCAGCATGAAGCCCCTTTGTAGAACTAACCTTAGGTTCATATCATTTAGGGATCCCTACCAATACAAAATCCTTAAATGAGCTTCTAATCTGCTCAGTCAGTAATGTATTGGACTCTTTGATCTGAAAACGTTGAACTCCATAGGCAATTACTAGCCCAGGGAGCTATTTATCTCCCTTATCAATGAAGATATGAAATGTTAATGAGCAATGTATGTCAAATAGCCATTTCACTGTGAAAAAAAGAGTTTCCAGCCCACACCTCCACAGAAAACAATGAACCCTGAGTGATTCTGGTAACTAATCAAGTACATACCATGTGCCATAGTAAGACCTATAGTGAGATCTCTAATAAGGCCACACTGAAAGGTAGTATCAGCCTTATCCTAGATGGTAGCAGTATTTATGAAAGCCAATGTTCGCAGAGTCAGAAACAACTTTTGTTCTGCAAAAGCAAATATTCATTTATTCATTTGAGTCCTGACTATATTTTATCCCTAACACATTTGGCTTCATGCAATGTGATAGTTTAGTCTAAAGCATGCTGAAGTGCTGGCGAAGAATTTCCAACCATTGGCTAACTTTACCACACGGTCAAAATTATAATGATAAATATTGCAATGTTATTAACTTGTGTTGCATTCAGAAGTACAAGGCATTCACTGTTAAAGCATATACCTCTCAGATCACTACATAAATGAAGATTCTTTTCATGGGAGTAAGGCCTGAAAGTGGTATTGGAAATTTTAATTTACGCTAAATAGATGCTGTAAATATTTTTTTACTGTAGTAATTCTATATGTCTCTGAATATCAGATTAAAACATGAGTTTCATGCTTTATTTTTATTTTTTTCCTAACCTACCTACAGAAGACAGGACTACAAATTGTTGCCTCTAAGCTAAAATTTCTTGACTTCTCTTATGGTCATTGAAGAGAGACAATGAAAAAGAGCAAAGTGTATTTCTACTGGATTTGGTTCTGTTCACTCCATAATATGAGAGATGAATCACTTCTGAAAATGTGACGTAATTCAAAGGGAACATGTGCAAAATTCTTTCTTTGACTAAACAGGAGAGAGGGTAGGGAAACAGTGCAGAAATGCATATCTCTACAAAGGGTATAGGAATTAAAATGGATTGCTAAACAAACATACTTTTGGCATTCAGCTTCAACTCAAATTTTCATCAAAACTGCAAGAAAAAAACTTTATCTGTGAAGCTTACTATAAGAAGGAGCATTCCTAAAATCTCTGTGACATTAAAGAATTAACAAGTCAACACCTGCAATTGTAGGAGTTACAACATTGAGAGAAGAGTCACCTACATGATCGTTAGAGTGCTGTGCATTTTAGAGTGAAGAGGAAATCTTCAAAAAATATCAATGGGAAAAAAAAAGCAAAGAAATCTCCAATGAGTACACAAGAGTACTAAGATATCACTCTGTTTTGAGATGCGTAGCAATAGATTTATCTCTGACTCTAAAAACAGACCTGTATAAATTTCAAATTTGAGTGGTTATCATCAGAAAAAATTTCTAAAATAAATTATAGCTCCCCAATGCTGGAATTAGATCTTAGGTTTGGGAAAAATAAAAAAAAAATCTTATTTTATAAAGCTTGAAGATATGTCAAAATTTGATCTTAAACACCTGACTTTTAGCAAACATATAAGCTAAGTATAAATGTCAACAGTGTTATTCACAAAGTGCAATTTTACAGATTATAGTAATTACAATTTTTTTTTTATTTTTAATTTCTGGAGTATTGAGGTGTTTCTCTGCAGGCTGTAAACAATTTTTAAATTATGTATCCTAGTCTTGCTACTTTTGAAGGGAATGGAAAATTACTAGATGATTTCTGAAGGCCCGGTTGTTGCTTATTGACTTGATTCCTTCACATGCTTGCTGGGTCAGGATGTCCCTCTCTTAGACACTGTTGTTTACTGAAAGAAGAAATACAATGCATCAAGCTGATTAGAGGGAACTACAGGCAGCAAACGACCCGCGGGAGCAGAGAACAAAGACACCCTGATGGGAAAACGACCCCTACTGTTAAGGTAGTGCGTGCGCAACAGGTAGGAGCAGGGCTTCGCAACAATTTTCTATTCCGGTCCCACAGTCTTGGCACATAGGCATGCCAGGACTGCAGGACAGGATAAAATTCGAGTCTCTGAGCGACTGGGTCGAGGGAGCATCGCAGTCTTGCCCTTGGGACCGCGTTTTCTCCGCGGGACACCCGCAGAGCTTAGAAGCCTGGATTCCGCAGGACTCTTTTCTGCCTGCAGGGAAGCGTAAGCCTTAACCCTTTACCCGCCAGTCTTGCTTGTCCCGTCTGTGCGTGTGTCTGTGGGCGTGGGGGGAGGTTAGTAAAGTTAAGAAATAAGCTTAGCCATATAATAAAGTATTCGTGTGGTTCAAGGCTTGAGTTAAGCCCCGTATGTGTGAATCCTGGACTCTTCCGGTTACACTACTCTTCCTGTCATGTGGAGGTGGAATCAACTCTGAGGTGATGAGAAGTGGCTCATATGTGTACCCCAATTTTTGTTTACATTATTATAGCCGTAACTTGATTTACAGGGTGTAAATGCATAGCTTAAAAATAGCTTATAAATAGCTCTTAAAACAAATGATTATGTGGGATCAAGTGAAAAAGTAGCAATTTTTTTCCCCCCTGTTTTTAGTATCAGTGAAATTCTTAATGAGAGTTCAGTATTATTGTTTCTGGGAACAAGAAGTGGAGAAATACGATCTTTGAAATCCAGAAAAGGATAGGCCAAGATACTGAAGACTTGGTCAGCTTATTTAACTCTTCAAAAAAAATGAGGAAAAAAAAAAGTTTTAAAAAACCCAAAGGTTGTAGATGAAAATGTAGCAGGCAATATTGAAACAATTTTTCAAGAAAGAATCATGTCAGACTTCTCTCCTTGTGCGAGAGGATAATAGGAGTTACACATTGAGTGGAAGCAATAAAAAAACCTCCAAAATTTGGTTTTTTACTTTGGTAAGGCATTTGACTACAAGACGTCTCCCAAACTAACTGTGAAAACGTGAATCGCGTAACAGAAACAGAAAACTGAGCAGAAACCTGTACTAAGAGTGTGATCATTGGTGATTCATTTCTAAAACAGAAGGATGTAGCAAATGCATTTGTTTAGGTCCAGTAGGTCCTGAATAATACAGCATTTCCACTAGCAGTCTGGGAAATGGAATCAAGAGCTTGCTAATGACATCTGCGGAGAGCTTCAGGCTCTGTCTGGCTGTAAGCAGATTGGGGAACAGATTTGAAACTCAAAGTGACTGTAACACAGAGGTTTCACTCCACTAAAGGCAGGTGCAAGCTCTTCCACCTAGGCAAGAGTGAAAAACTAAATGATCCACAGTGGGGAAGAACAGTGAGAGATGGCAGCACACACATACACTTGCATCAAAGGTTAAAATGTGAACATGAATTCTGACCAAAAGTATAATCCATGAGAAATGATAGGCAGATTGTTTGAATCTATTTGAGTTATTAAAACTTCACTAGTTCACAGAAGACACTGTCTTTGTAGAAAAAGATCAAGGGACTGTGAGAATGATGAAAAAAGATGAGAAAAGATGGAAAGATCTAGAATTGTTTCATTTTAGCATTTTAGAGAAAATTTCTGACATTTGGATACACATTTGATCTTTTAGAGAAACAATATTGATAGATATGGTGAACACAAAGTACTGCAGTTGTGTTATTATGACTAACTTTTTCTTCTTTTATTCTTAATATATTTCTTTTCAGTTTTACCAAAATGTGTGAATACTGTCACAAAAGATTAAAATAAAGATGGCAAGTAAAAGAGATACTCACATATCTCATAATTGCTATGTATGACTTTTTTGACAGTCTGAGGTTCACACTGTTGGGAAATGCATCTATTTAAATATTTTGAGTTCATCCACCATGTTCTTTGGTTAGTGCAAACTCTTGGAACATTTATTCACTTCTTAATGTTCCTTGGTTGTCAGTTGAATGAATGAGTTTTATATAATTAAGATCCTAATGTTATATCCTTAATCCTTGTGCAGGAACCAAAAAACTGTATCTGGGGTCTGGTAGCTTAGAATGATGTGATGCTACATCCTCGTGAGGAAGGGATTTCCAAATGAATACCACTAAACTGGGATAAATAACTCCTGCTCCTCTTGGACAAAAGGAAGCAGAAACAGTAAGGACAGGTTGTCTTTACTTGGTGCAGAACCCCTGAGGATCTTTGCTCTTTTATTTATACTTTAGCAGACTTTATCATGCAAATAAAATGTTATTGCTTGAGTTGAATTGAGCCAAGGTCTTTGCCTCCTGCAAAGGAGTAAAAAAGTGTAGGGTGTTTACGAGGACACCCTGTGCGCTACTGGAGCCCAGCTGTGTTGGAAGTTTCTAAGTGTTATGAAACAGCTGGAACTTGGGAGCAGGTCCAAGGTAGAAGAAACAGATCTGCTGTTATTAAGATCTAATTGCATTTTCTTTATCATAGATGATTTCTTCTGATGATTCAGCTGTAAGAAGAGTGTGGCTGAACAGATAGTGTGTGGGTTCCTAGAAATACATCCATTTCCAGGCTCTGGACCTCTGCACCCACATATATCCTTAGAATGAGAAATGATACCCACTGAGCTTTCCCATTTTATGTTTTGTACCCTGGGGTCCACAGGAAGAGAAACAGACTGGACAGAGGTGGCATTCAGAACTGATGTCTGATATGGATCTAAGGATGTGTTCTGAGAGAGTCCTACAGGAGTAGCCCAATTTAAGTTTACCTCTTCAAAAAGACTTTAAAAAAAAGACCCATTGATTTCCTTGGTGGAAAGAGATGGTTACAAGTGTACAATTTGAGTAGAAAAACCTTACAATTTATTAGGGGGTTATTTTACATATTTCCCTAATTTCCATAAGATCATAAAATTCTGAAAAAATAGCGAACAAAGGAAACTGTCACAGGCCATCACAATACTCTGAATTCAATATAATAAATATTAATGGGTGTGAAAGACATGAAGCTTTGTAGCAAAGTAGGATATATGGTAAAGTCAGCAATCCTATGTTTTTTAATGCATAAGCTATGTCACATTTTGTGCTCTGCAGATGCTTTTCAAAAAAGGGATTGTGGATTCCTCTGCACTGAATAAATTAGTCCTACTAATCTGATAGTTATTCTAATCCTGTGAGGAGAGGACTAGATTAACAAAATCACTTCTTCAGTGTTTTTCTGCTGACTGTTTTTAGGGATCAAACAAGAGAAAACACAGGGCTCCAAATAAATACAGCTGACTGTTTCTCTGAAGGTCCTTTGCTCTCTGGTAAATAGTTCTTCATTGATTCTTACAGTTACCAGACCAGGTGCAAGAATTACTGTGATTTCAGTTTTTCTGTTCCAGTCCATTCATAAAGTCTGTTACTCATGTAACTGTGACATCTTTAGAAATGGCTCCTTGGTCAAGACTTCCATGATCCACACCACCAGCACATTGTAGATCAATCTTTACTAATGGAAATGTGGAGATAATGAACTGATTATTCATGACCTGCATCAGTGAGGACTTCACAGACACATTTCTCCATTATGTGAATGGATTCATGGCTCATTTGGATTAGACGTGTAATTCCATCCTTATTAAACTGATTTGCTTCTGTATACCTCCCCTTTCTTGAAGAACTTAGAAAACTCATATATACTTTTACATTTTAATTTCGACTTCCCACCCCCTTTCTCCCTCTGTTCATGAGGGAGATTCCCTTTCTTCTCTTTGTGTGTCTTTCTCACCACTGTTCATTTATGTCTAAACTCAATATTGATCCTCAACACTTGTATACTTGTAATACTTCCAATACAACTGATATTTTCTGCTTCTTCTCCTCACTACCTTAATTTTTCTATTTCTTTACCTCCCACTCTTCCAATTTTTTCTCCACAGCTCTATTCATACCTGTAATTCTTTGTATCTCTCCCAACTATTTTATGTTTGCCACACAGACATTCAACACAACCTGCCATTTTGTGTTTTCCTTGATGATTTGGTTCTTTCCCCTGACTTTCCAGATGATTCTTGAGCGTAACTTGCCCCCAGCTCAGAAATGGGAAAGCAGCTGTGGTATAAACGTAAAACATACCCAACTTTTTTGCTAATAATTCTTCTCCTTTTATGCATTATTGTGTACAGTTGGTGACCTCTTCTTTCCACATTTTTCTCCTTTCCAGGTTGCATTTCTCTATGATTCCTTCAGTTTTGTACCACTTAACTTCCTTTTTTGGGGGGGAGAGGAAGGGACAAAAAACTATCTCCATGCTGTCAGAGACTTAACATTGTCAGACAGTTCAGGTTTGTTTTTTTTTTTTCTTCAGAAATGAGTCAGTGCCTCTGATTCCCAAAAAGTCCCCAAGTTTCAGCTTTGTTTTGTTATCCTTATGTTTACTGCTCTGTTTTGGTTTGTAAAATAGTTAGCACTTCAACTCTCCACACCCTTGCTTACTCGTGTTTTTGCCCCATTTACCACCTTAGTATTTCCAGACTAACCCTGGAGATGATTATGGAAGAATTTTAAAACTATTCTGTAAAAGAGAGAGAGATGAGGTATCACTATGACTATCTCATCTTTGTCTGACTGTTACAGACCAATTTAAAATTCTTCCATCATCATCTCGTGTGCTATTCTTTGCTCTTCTTTTGCTATCACAGATTGCATTTCCTTGTCTCACAGATCTAGTTAACTGAAATTAAATAATTATGTATTAAATCCTAACATTTTCTCACTATGTTTGACTTCTTTCTATATGTATCCTATTAACAACCTGCTAATTAGATTATTTTTGGCATCAGCCTAAACTTGTAAAGTCCTGTTCTTTACTTGAATTTTAATGCTTGGAAATTTTCAGCTTTCTAGGTGCTTTCTAATATATCCAGAAGATAACTGTACTTGTGAACATTCAAGGAAGAATATTTAAATATCTGTTGAGAGAATCATAATTTAGAAACTTACTAGATATGAAGGACTTTGAGAACATTTGCTGAAAAAAGGATACAGCTAAGGAAGGTACTTTTTTGTCTCTGGACATCCTGTTCCTGGTGATGTGTGATAACAAATCAAAGCAAAAGCTGTTCTCATGTTTGCCTGCTCCAATACCTCTTGAGTGAAAATATTGAATTAAGTATTTAAAGCCACCAAATTTCATGAGTTTAATGTCAGCATAAAATTTTCCAACTGAAAAATGTCAACACTTTCACTTTTCTCTCCTGAATTGATCTTACTCTCATCAAGAAATGTCATAATATTTAAATATAAATGTGTAAATATTGAGTTTTCAGAGTAAATTTTTTTCACATCCTACACCTAATGAAGGTGGATGACATTGGTTTTACATTTTCTATGCAAGTCTAGAGGGACTTTATGATCTCTGATATGTAACTATGAAGTTCTAATGTTTATGAAATGTTTTAGATGGATAATGTTCTCTCTTGAACCCCACTATATTAAAGAATCACAGCATTTCAAATTTTATGTTACTTAATGGGACTTGTAAGCTGAGTATTGAACAAGGATACTCTTAACAAATACATAAACAATACTATTTCTAGTAAACGGTTTCTGCAAAAATTATGCATATTTCTAGTTAGTCCTTCAAAAAGTGATGTATCTATTTAAAGCTGAAATAGAATTGGAAATATTTTTTCTTCAAAAGGTAACAAATATTTTTCCTTTAGCTATTTTGCTGAATAATTTCCAATCATATACCATTCCTTTACAGTAAGTAGTATCTGATTAGAAAAACTGGACACAGATGCTTGAAATTTACTAACACATGGTAAGAAAGCAAAACCTAGTAATCATTCAGAGATAAACAGGCAATTCTCACAGTAAAACTCTTAGCTTCATGATTTCTGTGGCATTTAATACAAAACTTTCCTCCTGTGGACAACTGGTCAGGACAGATGCCTTAAAAATATTTCTAACCTTGAGGCTGAAGAGCAGAGCTGGAGATCAGGAAGCCTGGATATGCCTTAAAGATTCAAAATTAGAAAGCTGGGGCAAAGGATCCTGAATTCATTTAGTCTTTATTATTCTAAGCTCATCCTGTCTGACTGGTGTTAACACAGTATATCTATGTCCCCTAAAGCATAACCACTGACAGTGACACTGTCTGGCTGCACGGCTTCAATCTTGAATCTGGACACATACAGTCAGGCTTTGAACTTGACTAAATGCCTGCTAGAGGATTTGAGGGAAATCACATTTCCAGTTAAACACTGCAGTAATGTAGGTAGGAGCGTGCTCTGTATGAGCAGAGGAGTGATACTTCCCTATTGTATGTGTTGCCCAATCAAGCTGGCTGTGTTGAGGTCTGGGAATGCAGTTTAATGGTACAATAACTTTTAAAGAACACTTCTTTCTCTGAAATAGTGACCTTTTCCTTATGGTGCAGGCAGCCATAGTGACTGAAGTGCAGAATGATTGAGAAATATTATTATTTAAATTCTTAAAATTTGTGCTTTGTTTTCAAATATTATCATGCCTTATTTGATTCCTTTCATACACACACAATCACAGGAATCACAGAATGTCAGGGATTGGATCTCTTGAGAGAACATCTAGCCCAGTGCCCCTGCCAGAGCAGGAACACCCTAGATTGGGTCACACAGGAAGGCATCCAGGTGGGTTTCGATTGTCTCCAGAGAAGGAGACTCCACAAACTCTCTCAGCTGCCTTTTCCAGTGTTCTGACACCCTCACTGTGAAAAAGTTTTTTCTTATATTTCTGTGGAATCTCCTATGTACCAGCTTGCACCCACTGCTCTTTGTGTCTTTGGATGTCACTGAGAAGAGACTGTCTCCATCCCCCTGACACTCACTCTTACCATGTTCATAAACATTGGTCAGGTCCGCCCTCAGTCTCCGTTAGGCTAAAGAGACCCGGCTCCCTCAGCCTTTCCCTATAAGGGAGATTCTCCAACCCCGTAATCATTTTTGTAGCTCTTCGCTGAGAGCCCCAGAACTGGACACAATATTCCAGATGCGGTCTCACCAGACCAGAGTAGAGGGGGAGGAGAAGCTCTCTAGACCTAGTGACTGCTCCCCTTCTAATACACCCCAGGATGCCATCGGCCTTCTTGGCCACAAGGGCACATTGCTGGCTCGAAGTTTTTAGATATTTTATTTTGGAGAAGTTTTATGATTTAATAAAATAGCTAGTGAAATTCTATGTACTCAGTGTCATGCTTTTATAAATGGATACAGTCTGTATGTCTTTAAAGTTATGGAGGTGAACTTTCTCAGTTGCAGTCATTCTTATTTTCTCTCTTACAGTCACTCTTTATATACTTGCTTATATAGTTATTACATGCATGTATATGTGGGCATGTGTGCATATATGAATGAGTGTATTGATACTGTGGCAACCCCTAGTATCAATATAGACTGGGGAATAAAAAGCAGGAGTGCCAAGAAAGACTTCAGTGTGCTGGTGGATGAAAGGCTGGACATTAGCTAGCAGTGTGTGTTTGCAGCAGAGAAGGTCAAGTATATCATTTGCTGCATTAAAAGGAGTGTGGTCAGCAGGATGAGGGATGAGATTCTGCTGCTTTACTCTTCTCTTGTGAGATCTTGCCTGGAGTACTTATGCCAGTTCGTGGGCCTTCAGCACATGAAAGACATTGGCCTATTGGAGCAGGTCCAGAAATGGGCCACAGAGGGCTGGAGTACCTCTCCTGTGATCACAGGATGAGAGTTGTGTTTGTTCAGCCTGGAGAAAAGAAGGGTCCAGGAACACCGTGCAGCTGCCTCTCAGTACTTAAGGGACCCTACAGGGAAGATGAGGATAAAGTTTTTGGCAGAGCCTGTTGCAATATGATAAGGACTAAATGGTTTTTAAACATGAAAAGTGAAGATTTAGACTAGATAGAAGAAAGATAATTTTTACTATGAAGATGGTGAAACACTGGAGCAGTTTGCCTTGGTAGTACTTCCCCTGGAACTGTTCAAGGTCAGGTTGGATGGAACTCTGAACAGCCTGATGTAGTAGAAGTCAATCCTGCTCATTGCAAGTGAGTTCAATTAGATGACCTTTAAAGATTCCTTCCAACCCTGTTCTATATTCTATGATTTTTTAATTCTATGGTTCTGTATGCATAGTAAGTGTATACATGTACACATGTATTATATGTACTGAAGATGCTTAATGAGAAGTCCAGACAAGAATAGAAAATATAGAGCAAATATGTGAAATAATTAAAAAAAAAATCATCCATCATATGGCAGATACTATCAAATTATAGATGATGTGTTGTGTAGGGATCCTCTCATCTAGTATTTGTAAGCTCACAGGAGGTACATCCTCTAGTCTGGTGCAGAGTTTCACTGATTCCCATAGGAACAGTAAATTCTACCTGAGGCAGCAGTTCTTCCAAAATATTGTTGGTATCATAAGAAAATAAAGAAAATCTTATTGTTAGATATGATTTGTGATACAGTTCCTTTCATGTGCTGGTATTGAGGTCTTTACAGGTCACACAAAAGCTATAAGGAACCCCCTTTCAAAAAAACCCCGAGATTTCACAGTCCATTAAACTGGTATTAAGGAACAATGATAGGATTTCTTTCAGAAATGAAGTTTGCATTGTGCAAGAAGTTAGCTGTGATATGAGAAGTGAGAGGAAGAAAAAAACTTCACCCAAAACAGCAAGAAATAATGCTCACAACATGATTCTTATCGAAGTCCATGCTATTAAAGAAATGACATTGCAGCTATACAAAGCTGAAGACACCAATTAAGTGTAATGGTGCAGAACCAGGTTACATCAGCATTGAGTTTCGGGCAGTTCACATTCCATTTTACCTGCATTTGCAGAAAGTTGAGCCAGTGTCAACTCCCACTTTGGTTGCAGTAGATCACAGTGTTACAGAAAATCAAGCTGACAGTTAAGAGGAAGCAAAAGGTTCTGGGTCATGTCTCTGCTGGGTTTTAATTCATTCTCATTAGGAACAATAATATAACAGAATATGTGTTAGATTCTGAATCTGAAAAGCATGCATATGTATGGAAGATGTTTAACTTTTATGTCTGGATATAGGTCAAGTAAAAATTTTTGGATTTATTTTCCTAAGAAATATGTGCCTTTGTTCAAACTGAGTCACTTTAGCATTAGGTAACATTTTGTCTGGGTTAGGAGAATAAGGCATGATATTACAATCAGGTGCGTGTCTCTTTTAATTGTGTTCATTTTGGAAGGAGCAATAAACATTAGGATGCCTTAATTCAGTTCATTTCAATGAGTGCAATAAACATTAGAGGCCTTTTAGTACCCCTTTCTGAAGTGTCTCGCTTGACTAATTTTGGTCTAATTTAAACATGAAAGACAGGATACAAGATTAATTTAGCTCTTTGCCTGGTCAACCATTCATTTTGAAGCTGTTGCCCCAAAAGAAAGCACTAATTACAGTAATAAAAAATTAATATTAATTGCCATTCTAGGTATGACACTGTAGCACCCGAGGCTCCTGCCAGTGTAGTCTGAAGAACTGACAGAGAATATGGCACACAAGGGATACTTCAGTTATTTAGGTGACCATTCTCACAGATCTTAATGTATTCTGCACATCCACAGATCAGATGCAAGAGAGCATGCATGTTAAGATTAACACTTTCATAGGCATCATACAAAGAAGTCATGATAGAGCAGAGTACACAATGTCTGGTACTGCTTTCTATTTTTAAAATGTGACATTTTATTTCTTATTCTGTCCTTTGGCACTTGTAAGTTAACCCTGGCTGGCAGCTAAGCATCCACTCACTTTCCATCCAAGCTGGTATAGGTGAGAGAATTACAAGTGCAAAAGTGAGAAAATATGCCTGAGGTAAAGACAGTTTAAAAAGTGAAGCAAAAAACCAAGTGATGTGGAGATGCTCACCACCTCTCCCAGGCCAACTTATACCAAATCAGTCTCATAGCAACTCCTACCTTGCAAGACATTTCCCACTCCCCCCTCAGTTCTTATAATTGACCATGATGCCATATGGTAAGGAATAGGCCTTTGGGCATTTTGTATCAGCTATCCTCACTGTGTCCCTTTCAAACTCCCACCTCCAGTCTATTTCTTAATAGGGGGCAAAGTGGGAAAAACAGAAAGCCTTGAATCTCTGCAAGCATTGATCAGGAATAACACCTATATAACACTGGTAGGGCCACTGTTCCAATTCTGGATTTCAGAACAAGAGAGATATAGGCATACTGGAGGGAATCCAGTGGGACTGGAGAATCTACAGGGGAAGGCAAAGACAGTTCAGCCTAGAGAAGAGAAGGCTCAAGGGGATTTTATCGGTGTAATAGCTGAAAGCTGAAATAGCTGAAGGCAGGGCACATAGAGGACAGGGCTAAGCTCTTTTTAGTGGTGCCCAGTGACAGGGTAAGAGTCAAAGGGCACAAACTGGAATACAGGAGGTTCCCTCTGAATAAGGAAACACTTTTTCACTTGAGAGTGATGTAATACTCCTAATGGTTAACTTTTGAAAATTACTGCAATACTGCATCCTAGTATGCTGTAAATTGAGTGTACTAATAATGTTTCTATTGTCAAAAGTGCCAAGCAGTTGTTCTGTGTTTCTATATAATTAATAAAATACTTTGTATTTAACATACTGTACTTAATAGGTATCTGGTAGAGTTAATCTCTTTAACATTAATGGGAATCTTCTCATCAGCTTCCCTTGTATCTGGATTTAATCTTACACGCTTTCATTTCATATTTTAAGTTCACAATGTATTAATATTACTTTGTCAGAAACAACTATTTATCAGTTAATTCAATCCATCATGCCTCTATTTACATAATACCTCAAAACTTCAAGAGATTTCATGAATCTTTAAAATCTCTCCTTTAAAATTTTATGGCAAGAAGTCAACTAAGAACAATACTTTTTCCTAGGTCAGGAATTTTAACCAGCTTTACAGGGAGTTGCAAATGTCTGCATCTGAAAAATGTGGGGTTTAGTTTATGTTTGAGTCATTTTAAGAAGCATTTTCAGTAATTTCTTGGTATACATATACATCTTGACTATATTCCTTCAAGAATGTATATATGCTCTTTCTCACATTATGACTGCTGACCCTGAGCTTCCGATTGCTAGGAAAATATGTGAAATCACATTGATATATATTAGTATATATAGTATCTCTAGACAAATATTATAACTCAAGTAGACTGTATATCCTTAGGTAGAAGAATAAATACCTCAATATGCTGGAATAAACTATTTAATAAAATAACATAATAATGAAATCCTTCTTTTCAGTCCAGGCTGCTATACTGCCGTACTTTTCATTGGTCTGAAAGGTAGAATTCTTGGCAGAGAAATCATCCCATGGGCCACATAAAGGGCACATGTTATAGTTCAGCCTAGTGTAACTATAAATGACCAGAATGGAGTCCGAAAGGTGTGCTCAATTCAATATTTGATTTATTTTTCATGCTGGGGTGAGGAGATTTTTGGAACTGACCCAGACAGAAGGCGAGCATCATGCTGCAGCTGTAGCTGTCCAGGTGAGAGAGAGTACATGGAGCAAGAGTGTTTTCCAGTGATTAATTCAGCCAACACAATTGTTTTCAAGGCAAGGCAATTATTTAAAAAATTCTTCAGGTAGACATAGGTGCTAGATATTTATAGAGATGCATGCTATCTACCTTTTGACTGAAAGTGAGCTTTTCTTTAGTAACAGTCATCTATGGAATATCTTATAATAGGAGGGGTAAGGTCAAATCTATTGAAAGTTAAGTTAATTACGAATTATGCAACTAAAGTGGAATGGAAAAGAATTTTCTCTTTTCATACACTAGCAGAAGGTATTACACAAATGATGTGACTTTGCTGAGCTTGGTTAGTGGATTCTCACCTCATTCTTCATTGGTTCCTGGTGGCAGAGTATGTTATTTATGTAGCAGATAGAGAAATGCAGATATATACAGGTAATAGTGCATAACACAGACTGTAAACAGTTCTAATTTGTAACAACTTCTGATCAGAAAAAAATCAGAAATATTTATATTTCTTGTATTCCAAAGTTGGTTTTGAATAGAAGGAGTGAAGAAAGAGGTAGTAAACAGCAACTGCATTCTTTTGTAAATTTTGATCACAAATATAAGGCAAGGAATTACATTTTTATCAGTGCTAAGATTAAAGAGTAATTGGGTTATTTTAATGTATAGGAATGCATTAAGTTTGACAAATAATGCTCAAAAGGTAGGAAAAATGCTTTAATATTTTTTTCTAGTAAAATCAGTTTTGATGGAAATTTTCCTGCAGCCAATATTGTACTGGAAGACACTCCAAAATTTTTGGATGCTGATGATAATTTTATTTTTTTACATAGTGTTTATTCACACATTTTAGCTACCCGTTGTATTTACATCTTTCCTTGTACTTGAACATGTAAATTGTCATGAATTGTAAGGCTTATCTGAAGGGGACTGAAATCCCTAAGTATGGATCATTTCTGTCTTGTGTTTAAAGCAAGTCTGAGGACAGACTGACTTTGTTCAGATTTTGGGGAGGTTGTTTTTAATTCAATTTCCCAGACTCCTATTTTTAGGATTGATGGGGTTTTTTAATTAACAAAAAAAACCAACCACAAAATGAAACACAGTTGTTTCTGTTCCTGTAATAAGTCAAGGTCTCTCTAGCTTCTGACAAGGTTTTGAACCGTTCTTGTCTGTCTGGAGTTGCAAACTGTTCAAGTATTTGCCTTGAAAAACTCTTAGCTACCAAAAATTCTAACACTTCTGTTATTTGTTAAAGCTAAGTATGACATAAAATCTTTGTTTTCCTTTTGATGATGATATTTTGCCAGAGAAATTTCAGCTTTTATTTAGTTGTGACATATGTCTTAAAAATCCCTGTCATTTTTTGTGTCTGCAAGCATCAACACAACACAGAATGATCCATTCCGCTTGCTTCTTTTAATTTCTTTTCTGTGGTCATTTCAGTGGACACTTACTAGAGTATAATTTAAGTGATCAATGGACCATGCTGATGTCTAACTTTTGCTTTAGGAGGCTGAAAACCAGAGGGTTAATTAGCTTTGGCTGATATTTGTGCATTTGCCATTTTTTTAGAAACAACAAAGAAGAACTAAGAGAATACAATTTAAATTCTGGTTATAAACATACTTAATGGAGTTTTAAATAGCATTTAAATTATGTCTAAGTAGATCTCTAAACTCATTTAGCAAACAAATGACTACTAATGCTTTAGATAAAAAGACTGTTGTATTGGGTAATGATCTTTGAAGGGAAAGTAATATGGGTCAATAGAAAATTCTCTATTATATTAGTTAACAAATTTATGTTTTATTTTAAAAATTTTTAAGGTATACTGCTTATTGTGTACTTTCTTCATCCAGAAATAGGAGCTGTGGAGCAGACTTCACAGCAAGAAACTTTGCACTACTGATTTCTATCTGGAAAAAAAATGTACAGGTCTTTGCATTGGAAGGGTTGTTAGAGTATTTTGCATTGGAAGGGTTGTTGGAGATCATCTAATTTGAATGTCGTGCCATGGACAGGGACACTTCCCACTAGATCAGGTTGCTCAAAGTCTCATTCCGCCTGGCCTTGAACACTTCCAGGGATAGGAACACTTCCACCTGAGTGGATGAAGAATTCAGGAGTTTTCATTCATTAAATTCTTCACTAACAATAAAAATAACAACAATAATTTTGGGAATGGACTTGTAGCTGGAAACAGCGTTAATATTTGATATGCATAAATGTTTCTGGAAAAAGTACAAGACACACAGTCCTGATTCTGGATGATTGTGCTTTGCAGGAGAAATAAAGGCTCAGAAAATTTAATGTAGACAATGGATAATACAGTCTTTCTATATAGTCAATAGAAATCTAACTAACACTTTTACTGCAGCTGAGTATGCAATTCATCTCACATGAAGAAAGAAATGTATATTTGATGAGACAAGTCGTACCCTAAACTATTAGCAGGTAGAGATTTCTCTCCATCAGGTGTAAATGAAAGCCTGATGACTGCCTTAGACTTGATGCCTGACTTCTGGGTGAAGAAGAATTTTAACACAAGCTATTAGACACAGCAGGGGAAATCTCTTTGCAGAGCAGAAAAGAGGCATCTCGCTTTCTCCTTTGTAAGTGCTAAGAAAGGCAAAAAGCAAATTAGCTAGCACACTGGTACACTAGGGAAGAGAATATACTAATTAGTTCATGGTATAGAGTTGGCTAAGATTTTTACTAGAGTACAAACATTTTTTGCTTAAATGAGAAAAAAAATTGCCACATCATCACCATTATAACAGCTTCAGAGAAGATAAAAAAGTAAAATTCTCTTTTTCTATGTGGTCTTTTTTCAGATTTGTATCACTTTATTAGCTTGCTATTTAAAAAATACTCAGAGCATCTGCGTAGCAGTCCATAGAAAAGCATGCATATTTATGTGGCTCTTTTTTTTCTGCCATGTACTCTTTATAATTGCTTCTGTGAACATTGTAGCTATGGTTGCAAAGAGCAGATTAAACACTCCAGTCATGACCTTTATTTGTTATCTTCTGCTAAGTTTATTGCAATTCACCAGGAAATTTCTGTGTGTGCTTTTGTTGTCTCTTACTCTCCTCTTCACAACCCTGCAACCTGCCTGCTGAAAAGGAGCAACAGTCATGTCTTCACACAAATATATGGGCAGACATCTACACAAGTGTTGCCATGTATATACTATGTGGTAGCTACTTATCTCATGCACTATTCTCTTTTACTTGCAAACACTTGAATGTACTATTGTTCACTTTAACTGGTTACTAGACTAGGAAACTCATCATAAAAAGGTCAGGTTTACATTTGTGTTTATTGTGAAAAATTAAGTAGGCTGATAATTGTCTCTTGATTATACTTTCCATTATGTTCTGTGACATGGATGAATGTATATGTGATTGTATATTTGAAAGAAACTTGCTATTAACATAACAATGGCAAAACCTAAAAAGCAGCAGAATGTGTTTGTAGAGGAGCAGTGAGTTCTAGCACAATAAGGTAGAAGAATTTAGTAGTACTTTTTCACAGGTATCTGTCAAAATCCCTTATGGAGCAGTGATTTCCCTACTTCCAGGTAGGAGCTCCAGTTGAATACAGTTTGCCCTGGAGAGGAATGAGGTGAGAGCGTTGGTAGCTGCAGCAGATCCCAGATAGGCAGATGTAGGTCACATTGCAGCTGGATGAGGTAAAGTATCCTGCTGACATAAGGACTTCAGTATAAGTTTTTAAGCAAGTGGGCAAACATTGCCAAGAATTTATGAACAAGAGTGAAGTGACTTGGAAATGGCACATGCTCCTGAGCTCAAGTGAAGGGATGAATTAGACTTTTTTTATAGTTTTGTACCACAGAAGGTATGAGTTACCAATGCAAGAGCTCTGCAAGAGCCATGGCAGAGAAAAAGCTGTGTTTGAATTTTGCGTGGATACAGGATGGAAAGTGCATTTTCACACAGAAAACCCAAAGGAAGAATAATATCTGATTACATTTGAAAACAGCTAACTGTGATGTTTGTTGAGAATGCAGTCTACAATAGCAAGGCGACGTCACAACAAATTTTCCCCTGAGTGCTGAGTCTCCACTTTGCTGTCTGCAGTTGGCTTGAGGAGTACGCTGAAAAGCAAGCAGTGAGCTCAGCTGCTAAAGCTGTCTTTGGCTGGAGTGCCTGTATATTTAACTTGTGGGTATTTTTTAAAGGGTGTCAAAACAAGAAGCACAGAAGTACAGCTCAGTCAAATATGAGTGGTCATGAAACTGGAAAAATGAATGCTCTGCTGTGTCCTTTGGAATGGGAATTTTATTCTGCTGCTTTTGTTGTTGATCCTACCAGCTCCCACACTCTTGCTGCAGGGAGTCACTTGTGTTCTCTAGTTTCAGACATGCAGAGTAAAATCCTACTATTCTGAAAGCAATAGGAATTTAGCTATTGTTTTCTGTGTCTTTCTTTAAATTTCTTGACAAGGAAATTTGCGTGCAGGATGGAGCTGTTTGTGCTTGCTGCCTGCTGACCCTTTTCCCCAGTGAGAGAGAGCCATGAGTGATGTCAGCCCCTCCTTTCTCAGCCTTACTTTTATTAGAAAACAACTCTACCTGTGGAGCCAGTACATTCCTTGGCCAGGTCCCTATTTGGTTAAGATGTGATTGATGGGGTTAAACTTTTGCTATGGGATTAAATCTAAGCACGGTCTTGTGTCTGCATGTCTCCAGAAACTTGCAATGCTCAGACATAATCACATTGTCTGAATCTGTGACAATTATTTACTATGCAATTTCCTAATCTCTCTTTTTAATTCACACACAGAAAATATCAGTGTTTGCTGTAACAAGAAAGCCTTCAAACCTTCTGCCTAGGAAAAAGATGTGAAAACTGAAACCAAATGCTTTAGATTTTCCTCCGGTTATTAGCATAACAAATACAACTCTAAGATGCTGCATTGTCACTTCTTTTAAATCTGGGTCAATGTGCACTATTGTCAGCAGAAAAAGCCATGATGTACCTAAAAGCAGGAGCAGACCAGAGCAGAAAGAATGATGGTTAAGTTGGAAGAAATTTTCAGGCTTACAGGCCTGAAGGGGAAATGAGAAAAGTCAAAACAGCATTTGTGAAATGATGTAAAAGACAGTGATGTAAACATTTTTTTCACATCTTTTACAAGGTGCCCTGAAAAAGCACAGAACTATAGTGTGGCTAAAATGCTTTGGCCCAGTAGATCCAGCCCAGTACAGGATTTTATTTTTCCAGCTTAAGTGGCCTAGAAAAACTAAACTTTGAATCAGGAAAAGGAAAGGTCACAGATTACAGGAGGACTGAGAAAGCATGCATGCCTAGATTCACCCAGGATAGGTTGAAAATGCTGTCCCTGACATATGCAGATATGTACTCAATGTATTTTCCAAAAGAACAGAGGGAGCTAAGCAATATTCTTCTAAAGCATGAGTTGGAAAATCTTTTAAATTTTTCTTCTTAGTGTGAATAAATAATTTTGGTACATTATATTCCATAATGATCATTATTTATTATTATTGTTTCTACTCAGAAAAACTGAATGTATTGGAACAGATTCCTCCTGCTGGGTTTGGCTCCTTTGAATTGCTGGACAGGTCTGAAAAGAAACTGGAAGCTGGCTGCTGTTGCCCGTTCAAGATTTCCCTGAGGTAGGAAGAAAGGAAAATCTTGGAAAAGACAACATAGTTTCTTTCACATTTCCATGTCACCTCAGCAATTATGTCAGGAGTACAAAAGATTTCCTTTCTCTCACTTGCACCATGAGGAGGACCTCCACATTTTAAGAGCTGAGTAGTCTGCTCTTAAGAAGTCAACTGGGTCCTTAGTACATTTCCTTATTCCGGCGTTATCCTGTGAGGATCAGGTGTCATATTACATGCAAATGGTTAGGACTGAAAGATTAAATTGAGACAAGGAAAAAGCAGTAGGGAAAATTATATGTTAATGATTTCACCCCTGACCAACTCTAAGCTGACTTAGTTTTATGTTCATAAATGTAAGATATTTGTGAACCAAAATAGTATACATGAATTTAGAATAAGCGTTAAATCAAGTTGATCTACGCTGCATGGGATCTAAGAAAAAAACAAAGCATAAAATGAAATGCATCAATGCCACAGTGGTGGCAATCCCTGTAAAGGTCCTTTCTAAAATGTTTTTGTAGATTTTAAAACAATGATATCATACTATGGGAAGAAATGGCATTAAATATGTATGAGCAACAAAAAATGAAACCAGAATCAACTCCCCAGATATCTCATCTACCTCTTACTTGCACATCTGTTTTAATTTAGATAAGCAAAAGAGTTTCTTACAATACTGCATTGCAGTCCTTTAATAATGGAACTAATATTCTTAAAGAAGATATTAATTTCACTGTGTTTGTTATGTTAACCAAATAGTTCATATTTAAAAAGTTGTCCAAAAATGCTTTTCCTGAATGACAGATTGGTAGGATTTGAATATAATGATAAGTTATCACTAAATTTTCCTTCTTTTCATTTCTAACATACTTTCTACAGAAATGCTTGGTTATTATGAGCAGGCCATGAGCTCTGTGTCATAGGAAGAGGAATTTTGCAATATTTAAATATATTTTTTAATGGTAATGGTAATGATGGCAATGGCAAGCCATCTCCCTTTGGAAAAAATATAAATGCTCTTATTTGATTTTAAATTCCAGTGCTCCCATTTTCTTTCACAAAATACTCATTAAGCTTTCATAACTCCAGAAGGCTAGGGTTTCACTTCAGTGTGATCTCAGAGGAGTATTTTAATAAGTTGTCTAGAAAATCACACAGTACAACCTTATTCTTAGTATGTTACATCAAGTGATGCTCTAACACTCTGATTTTAATAATTCAAATTTAGTTAAAAAAAACCCAAAAAGGCAGAAATATTCAAATAATTTCCTCTCTCTGTATCACCATTTCATGAATGATTTGAACCAGAGGTTTCCACTCAAAAATACTGCTTTGAATCAAAGGAAAGCAAATACTAAAGAAAAAACCCTCTGATTCTGATTCTTTTTGCCACTGTTTATCAGACAGATGGAAAATATAACTGCTCAGTGGCATACCACTTTAGTTACTGGACCACACAAGGCCTTTCAAGGCTTGAGCTGCCTGACTACCAATACCTTATAAAGCTTAATATTATATGTCTCCTTTGATAGTCAGGACTCAAAACTATGTGCCAGTCTGGTAAGAAATGAATAAAGCTGATACAAAACCTATTTCAAGGGGGCATATCCAATACCAAATGTCACATTTTACTGGCTGACACACATTTATCACTTCATTTCACAGTACAGTAAACAACTCATAAGTCACTGGCTAATTTGATTGGCAGTAGCCTTGGGCATTCTTTAGCAATCATGTAGTATATTGAACTAAGTCAGACTTTTAGGGTAATTGACTTCAACAATATGAAAAATAAAATTCCTATAGTCTGCTTAACAGAAAAGCAAAAAGGGAAATCAAAAATGCGAGAACAATAAATTATAGAAATTTCTCATTTGAGTAAGTAACAGCTTTAATAGCTTTCTCTAAGTACTGAGTGCACTCAATTGAACATCTGCTTTCCAGCTGTGTATATTGATATATTACCAGGGGTTTATCCTCTTCTACTTTAAATATATCCATAAGTTTTTTAGAGCTCCACTACCTGACTTTCTGACAATGCCTTGATTGTGAAAGATATAAAAATGTCAAAAATTCTGTAGGCCATTTTATGCCCAGGATATTATTTTTCAATTGAATCCAAAGACAGATGTCTATGAACAATTAAACCATTCTCCAATAGCACCTTGTTCCAGCTGGGATCATAGAATTAAAAGGAAATAAGCCATCATGATTCACTTATTGCTGGAGTACCTAGTGTTTCCTGTACTGCTGATAGATTCTTATTAAACAATTCTGTCAATGGAAAATGAATATTGTCCCCTGCTTGAACTTCTAAAGTTAGTTCTTTGATATTAAATTTGATTTTCTTCTCTTATAATAATTCATACACTTAGTGACTGGCTTCAGAAATTCCCATTAGATGGAGATTATGTTATCTAAAGCTTACTAAATCCCACATCAGGTCTCAGGGAGTTTAACTGTACAGTGGAACACTGAAAAAATCTGCAGTGAAAAGAGGAACCTGCTAATCAAAAATGTAGACCAGTATCTCTCTGTTCTATTAAATGAGTTGTGGAAAATGTTTACTTCTTTTCTCTCATCTTAGTAAGAAATTACCTTTTTCAACTCCCTTTGCCACAGTTTCTTGCTTTGCAACCACACAGCTCAGAGTTATGTCTTTAGCAAGGAGCCATACAGCGTGTGCAAAGGAACCAAAATATCATCACTATGTTACTGTTTTAGTGATTCACAACAGCTATATTCCCATTCACATGGGGATCGCTTAATTTCCAGACTTTGCTCAGAAAGGTTGTTAATAAAATATTTATGTGCTTTGTAGATAGACAAGTTATATATTCTGGAAGAAATACATACTTTCACCATTTTCCCCAAACACAACAGAACAGACAGAACAGCCTTTGTTTCAGGAAGCTAATATAAAATTGAAGAAGAAAGCTACTGATTGATTTGTTTAATTTTATTAAACGGCACCCAAGAAACAAGATTGTGTCTTTTAGAAACACTGGCAATTAAAAAGATGCATTAAAGCGTGTAAGTTAAATCTAACAGTCTTGATAAATTTTTGCAAAAGATTGACACAAATTTCTGACTATGGAAATTGCAATCTAGTTAGAAGTTATTTCCCTTAAAATGTAGAGATTCTGAAAACATCAGAAAGAGGGGACTAAATGATACATCCAAAGGACAAAAGGTTTCTCTGTACTATTGTAAGTCCATAAAATGTGCACTGCTTTACATTACACACATCTTGCATATGTCTGTGCACACTTAACTTGAAAAAGTACAAGGTCACCTTCTGCTTGCCGTCCTCAACCAAGCAAATCCTTTAAGCATGTGCTTAAATTCAGCAGCGAAATAATACCATTGACATCAATGCAACTCAACACATGTTTAAGTGATTTAAATGTTCACAGGTTCAGGGTAGTTTTATTTAGGATTTATTCTCTTGTAGCAGTGAACACTACTTTCCCTTCTGCCTGTTGTTTATAGAAGAGAGGAGATTTGTAGGGACAGGTAACTATCTTCTTTAGGAAAACTGACATGAAGAACAAAAGACTGCACCAAACACTTCAGGCTTCAAGAAAAAACTAAAAACTTTGCACAGGTTGAAGTTAAATTATACTGCAGTAGTCGGCCCCTAACCCCTGAATCCCGCTTTTTATTGTATTTTATCTTACAGGTATGCTTAAAAATCAAGATAGATAAAAGTGTATTAACTGACTAAATTTATGAGAGAAAAGATGGCCAACAACAGCCTGACAGATGGAGATGCTGAAGTAGCAGTACAAAGAAAACTGAGTTCACAGATTTTTTTTTTAATGTATGATACATCTTTTATACTGAATTTATTGGTGGAGTTAGAGTTAACTTGCTTTTTGACTTTTGTTCAGCTTGAGACAGACTTAATTTTCAAAAAGGAAAAATCCTAACTTTTATTGTTGTTATAGGATTTGCTTTTTTCTTATACATTAGTCCCACATAGATCCATCTAGGGGTATGCTATTTAGCATACACAGTGCTCCTCATTAAAAAGCTGTCAAACTCAAATGAATGTATTTTATAATGATGTTAAATATTTCCATCCAATGTATGGGAGGGAGGAACTGGGATATAGAAAGTTAAAGCATACCTACACATTCACACAACATATAAATGGCAGAAAAGAGAATTTCACAATTCCTGATATTTTGATTCTCATTAAGCCTCAGACCCTGCATCTGCTTCAGCAGTTCACCTGCAGCTAATGCTTGACAGAATATGTGAGTGGGTATTCAATTGATTAAAAAGCTATTACTTATTGATATAGCACACCTAGAATTTTCTAAATTTTCTGCTAAAAATGATGAAATAAATCTTACTGACTGATGTAGATATGAATATTTTTTAACCAACTGCGTATACATTTCTCCAAGTGTGCTACATGTGATGGAAAATCAATTGATATTTCTTATTTTCTCTTCAATCCACTGCATTGCCCTTCATCCTTTAAAAAAAAAAAAAAAGCTGAGCTATGCTTAAAACCCAAGCCCTTTACTGGTGCAAGCAGTTTGTGTCCAGTAATGGATCTTCATTATGTGTATTTTACAAAGTGAAGTTGAGGCACATGGATGGAACTTCCATGTGTGAGCCTTAAAATTGCCCTCAGCTTCCTCTGCAGTGAAGTTTTTTCTGTGAAGCTAGAGGGATTTCTCTACATGTTCTTCAAGAGCTTAAGTATACTCACTTCCCTCCAGAACTACCTAAGTCCCTCCATGCATTGTAACATCATATTAAGATAATGAACTCAATAATCTTCACTGAAGTACCAATAAAAAGCATAAGCTTTGTGTCTTCTTTTGTATGTTCTGTATTTTCTATATAGTTATTGAATATTGAACAACTAATGGTAAATAAAGTTGTTTGTCCTCATCAAAAATAAAAAAAACACATTGTGGATCAGATTTGACAGGATCTGACAATAAATCATACTTGCTATTGATTTGGATAACTGATGAACTGAATTTATAGGAAAAAATAAATATATCTTTATGTGACTAAAATGAGAGTCTAATAAATTGTTTCTAGTTTAACATCTGATGACAGCCTAATTAGCATTCAGAGGGATACTGGAGTGGATAAGCATTGCTGCAAGGGTGAATACTAACAGGGTGAAAGATTTACACTTACATCTGGGAAAGTCACAGCACATTGGATGAGCTCCAACAGGTAAGAAACCATTGTGAAGGAAAGGCAAGTATTGGCAATTGTAGTCACAGGATCAAAGGAGTGAGCTAAATATTAGAGGAAATTACTACATGAGTTTAGAAGAAAGGTTTTCTCCCTCGTGCAAACCATGCACTCTTTGTTGTATGGGGCCAGTGAAAGAGACAAATGGATGTCTTGAGGTACTACACAAGTAAAAATGTTAGGAGGCTCTTTCCTCCTGCACACAGATCACATCATGTTTTGGCGTAAGAGAGAGATGATATTTCAAACCAGGAACAAAGGGAAATTCCCTCAAGAGGTGAGGGCTAAAGAAAGATTCATATATTTTGCATAGTGACTTTTGTTTTGGCAAATAGTTCCAGCATTGAACCTAAGCCTCAGAGCAGCTTTTTGTAAGTTATAGAAGAAATTAGTTTGATCTCCTCTCTCTTTTCTACATTGAAATAGTTCAAATGTTGATTAAACTGCTCTTAACCTGTTTTCAGGACTAAAATTTAGGATCTTCAGCAAAAGCCAATAGACTCCTGCGTCTGCCAGGATATTTATCAAGGTAACAAAAGTAGGTGAGTAAGAATTCAAATAAAAATTGAATATTAACTTCAGCATTTGGAGTTTTGAAAATCTTTCATATTAATCTCTTGGTTTCTCTTGAAATTAATGATGGCAACAGATTTTATTTCAATGAGAATATAGTGAGTTTAAACAAGAGCACTTCTGCCAATCCTACTCTATGAACACCTAATCCTGAGAGATTGTTACAAAAAGCATTTGAAGGAGTCTTTTTCTTCAGCTGTCTTTACATGGAGATATATTCTAATGAAACAAGCAAGTATTTTGCAAAGATAAACTTGTGAAAGGACATATAGCCTCGATATCTGTTCTGCAAATTAGTCACATAAATCAGTGTTTTATGTAATGATCGTATGTGTTAATATATAATTACACAATGGTCATTAGTATGTGTGTGAGAGAGAGGGTATAAAGTAATATGCACATACTCACTGGAATACAACATCTTAATGATTCAATTTAATGAATTCCTGTTGCTTTTAGGGGAATTGTGGATAACAAAACATGAACTCACTTATTTTGTTCAAAATATGGAGATTAATTTCTACATAGCTCATATTCCTCAATAATTTATTTCATGAACAAAAAAGTCAATGGCTTAATGATCATAGAGGATTTTAAATACATTTGAAAACTAATGTGGATCCATACTTATTACAGTGGGTAGAGTATTCAGATGAGAAACCTTGAACTAAGACCCCTCAGAGTTGTTTGCCAAACTGTGAGGACATACATCCCATATTGTGACCACAAGACCACTGGTTTGAGTACCAGTTTGTTTTATGTGTTGATACAGATTTTCTACCAGAGATTTTACATCCCATAATTGCCAGGACCTATAGAACTTCTTATTCCAGATATCTGTATATAAAGGGAATTACTCCCCTGTTAAAATCTGTTCTGGTTTAATGGTGAGCAGGTTGAAGAATACGGTTGAGACTGTGTCTCTCTTAATGCCACACACTGCTTCATCGAGGTTACTTAGTACTTGTTGCCTTTATCAGAATTTTTTCTCTAATTTGAGCTTAAATGCAGGGACAGAATAAAGTCTTCAGTCACAATTTTCCCCTTGATCTCAAACAACATTTCTAAATTCCAGAGCACCATTGCCTGTTTTGGCAATGGTATCAGAGTTACTACTTCGTTTGCCTTATAATATTCCTTGCATTTTTCTTGAGCTTTTTTTCAGTTTGTATTTCTGACTTCCATTTGCATTCTCAGTGTTCAGGTTTGTGTCTAAAAAGTAGATACTATGACTGAAAAAGAGACTCTGAAACCACATAGAATAGCACTAACACAAAACCAGGAGATTTAATGTACTACAGGATAATAAAATAAATCTCCCTTCCTTTTCTTTAAGAAATCTACCAACCCTGATATTCAGCATTTACTAGCATTTGTTCTTCATGCTTTTTAATAAAGTAGGTGTATTCTAGTTATATTACGCTAGAAAAGATTTTTGCTGTTACTTATACATTTCTGATAAACTTTGAGACATGTTAACCATAGAGTTTTCTGCAGTTCAAGCAACTATGATTTTTCATTCACTGGAAATGAGAAGTCAATCTTTTGTTTGTATCACTTCCATGTTTGCTTGGTTTTCATTGTATCTGATTCTTTAACACAGTGAGAATGATCTGAACGCGGATGAGGTTAAGTTCTAGTTTCCTTATCAATCCACACAGAAAATGGGACTAATGGGAGTAATCCAAGGTAAAAACTCAAACTTTTATATCCACTTTTCATGTATCTAAGGAAATGGGAAAAATGAAATTCACATTGCATTCAGAAACAAATTAATAGGTAAAATTTACTTTGTAATCCTGTTAATTGGGGGTAGATTCTTTCTCTAGGACAAATTATGTTTAGTGTTATATGAAAGGAAGAAGTATGAAAGAATTTGTAGGAATGACAAGAAAACTATGGTCTGGGCTTGCTATCAGAGAATTGTACTGCTCATAGGTTCACTGGAAAAACAGCTGTGCTATACAATTACCCCAAAGCAGTTAATGCACAGTTTGGGGAGGGAAAAAATCTTGCATGGAAGGTTTAAAATAGGAAGTCTCTACTCTTTTTTCCTGTGATTTTTCAAAGCAAGTACAATTCAATATACCAGAAATCACAGTGAGAAATACCTTCTCTCAAAGTTTTCTTCTGATTTGAGATTCACAGTGCAAGATTAGAAATGGTTTTATGTCCTAATTACTGCAAAATCCTAGAAAAGCTAGGATGAAATTTTTCATGCTTACATTTTCTTGCTTTTTCAAATTTATAGTGTATTTGTTTACAAATATCAGCCATAAAAGCCATTCTTTGTATTTCTATCACTGTTCACACATCTGAGACTATAAAACAAGCCCTCTATAACAGGATGCTAAACTGATGATAAAGTGTTTATGTAATGCTATCACGTCTCCAAATCTTATCAATCCTTCAATGCTCTACACAACTTATGCTAGACCCAAAGAGACATTCCATTTAAAATCTTATTATGGTTTAAAATTGGAGAAGAATCACATAAACTTTTTCCCTTTACCCTGGTTCTCAACTAAAGGCACAGAGTAAATTAAGTGTGATTTTTGTTTATATTTCTCCCTAAGAAGTGTTTAAATTTTTTCTGACTCTTGTGGATACCTTTCTAGTCCTTTCCCAATTCACTTCAAATATGGTCAAAAAAAGGGCAATAGTATTAGCTGTGACCTACCAAGTTTGAGGTCAACATTCCTTCACTTGCAATCACAATTCCAAAATAAAATGCAGTTAAGCAAAGTTATTTTGCTTTACAAACTTTCTGATGTGCCCCTGTTGTATAACATGTTATAAATGTGCTTCATGTATGTTTTAGGACAGCTGTAATAACACAAGAAATGTATCTGATATTTTTAGAAATATCTACCTCATGTTTTCTTCTATGTAAACACCTTTCTACCCCCTTCTGAGATCATAATTTCCCTATTTGACATGCACAACATCACCTCCCACTTTGAGTAATTACATGGTAGAGTTCCTGAAAACCTTGTCCTTCTTACAAAATCCTCCAATATATTCTAGTCATCATTTTGCTAAGTGTTCTCTGCCTGTGGAGTCTTGATGATATAATTCGGATCTGCTTGCAAGACCCTCACCTTAGGCCAATTACATTCTAATTGCTTGACTTCATGATTTCTTGGGAAAAGAGAAAAAATTCCTATTATATTTTTTAATAGTTTGAGTGGGGGAGGTGAGCAAGGGGCAGGTGACATGCAGAAGATATAAGCATTACCTGATAAAATTGTGTTGATATTTTCTTTAAATAAAATTTGACAGCACAAGATCAATGTGTCTTATACATAATGGAAACACAGTAATACTGTGTTGTGGTTAAGTGTTTTATTAATTTAAATGTTCTGTTTGCTTCTGCTAGAATCTAGGTTTGAAAAGCTTACTGCAATTAAAAATGTAGTTTGATTTTATTTGTTCCTTTTATTTTCTCCTTACTGGTGATTATTGATTTTATAAAATTCAAAGTTGAGTCAGTATGGAAATGCTTAGGGGACAGTCTGTAAGGTTGAAGGCAAAAGATAAGTCCTAATTCTGGAAGAGGAAACAAACAGATATAGCCTCCAAATAATGTGAAAGCTGTTAACAATAAAGATTATGAGTGCAATAAATCCTCAGAGTGTTTTTCTTCAGAGCATGGTATACCATTCATCATCTGATCTTTTATATTGTTATTAAGGGTCTTTATAATTACCTTCAGTTTACAGTTGGAACAAACTGAAATAGAGTTGTGCTGACTTTGCAAACACTGAAAGTAGGTTTTATGTTTCAGTTTCTGTGATTATTAGCAATCCATTGCCTTTCCTGTGAGCCCACTAAATTTACAAATGTAACATATAGAAACAATGTACGAATCAGAAGAGAAAAATATAAAAGCTCTTTAAACTCAACTTCAGGCTGCCTAGTGCCAGGTCCAGCCTGGTCTTGAACCCCTCCAGAGAGGGGGCGTCCACAACCTCTCTGGGCAACCTAAATCTCACCTCTTCCCATTTGCATCAATTACTCCTAGTCCTGCCGTCCTGGGCCCTATTAAAAAGTCCCTGGGAACAGGACAAAGACAGCAAAATGAAGCCCCCAACTCAGATGGATTTGGAAGTGATGATGCAGCACCCCCCACACACCCCCAGCCCTGCCTGCCTTGGCCATCGCCATGGGCCCAGTGATGTGGGGTGACAGGGCTGTGACATCACAGGTGTCACCAGGCACCGAGCTGTGACCTCAGCACAGGGGTCCCTATAAAGCAGAGGCCACCCCAGCCTGGCCAGTAGTGGATGGTGGAGCGTGCTGCCAACAGCAGCAGCAGCTCTGTCCTCTCCTTGCCTTCCTGCTGCTGAGACCTGAGCTTGTCCCGGCAGCGCACAAGGAGAGGAAACCGTCCCTGAGCGGCCATGCCCAAGGGAAAGGCCGAAAGATCCAATGCGAGGCGGGGAAGCTCCTCGGCGCCAAGTGTCCTCCTGCAGGAGGAGCCGATCCTCCAGGAGGTCCCGCAGCCCAAGAACACCTGGGCAGAGGAGGAGGGAGGGGAGCGAGTCCCGAAGGCCGCGGCCGAGGACGGACTCCCTGGTGCTGGCCCGGAGAAGCTCCCTCCGGCAGGAGGGTCGAGCCCCCGCCCGGCGCCAGAACCAGCGCAGGAGGGAGTCGGGCCGGGAAGGACCAGCTTCGTCCTGGAGGAGAGGCCGCGGCTCCTCCTCTGCAGCTCGGCGGCGGGGCAGGACACGGTTGAAAGATGGAGCAGGTAATTGTGGACTAAGACCCTCCTATCGCATCAAAAACCCAAAAGTCATAAGTCAAAAGTAATAAGTAACTATATTTATTATATAGGAGTAATTACAAGGGGGAAGAGTGACATGTTGGTGCCTGAATCCAGTTAACGGATATGACTATTGGGAGGGGCTCATTATTACAAAGTATCAATAATGATTTCATAATTTAGGTACAAATAATTGGCCAGTATTTGAATCTTGGTAAATTTTTACAGTCAACGCATTACCCTAAGCAGCAGCTGTGTATCCATACTTACCATTTATCTATAATTGTTATCCTCTAATCTAAAACCTGTTGATAGTATGTCTTACCATTAGTGTAGAAGCAAAATAAATAGAACATTGAAGTATCAAATATGAAAATATACTTCATAGGAAAACAACATTTAATTGCGAGAAAAATGTATTTACAAATTTTTGTAATATATTAAAGGATAAAAAAGAATCTGATGCTCTAATTAATTATTGGAGATGTCTAGTCTCTACCATTAGTCATATAAAAATTATATGCCTAGTTTTAAAGTTCATCATGTAGACCCCTCTCTGTTGCTGGTCAATGAAGAAGGAATCAGCTTTAGAAAATAGTTCTTGTTTCCTGGTGTCTCAGAGACCAAATTTAGTTGGGAAGAAGTGAATAGCTCTTACAAAAAGAGCCTATCTTGAATATCCGTGGAAAGTTTACAGAATATAGTAAATTCTTAAGTAGGGATATTGTTTACTATTTTGAGTCTTGTTTCAGCAATAGAAGTTTATGAAGGCAAACATACATAATTATAGTTTTTTAGCCAGTTACCTCATTTCAATTGACTGAATTTGTTCAACTTTATTGCAGTTCAAATTATGAAGTGGTTTCTTTAACATTTTCTTTGTATTTTTTAATCACTGGCTACTATATTTCTCAATTTTATAGCAGTATTTTAAGGTTCAGAATATTTTAGTTTCCCATGAATATAAGGCAAAAATATTTGTTTCACTTAAACAATGTTGTCTACCGTATTGATCACTGTTTTCTGACCTAACTTGTTCTTAATGGGTACTTGAAAGTAAGTGTCCAAGGACTCTTCTTGTCTAGAGAAAATTGCTCCATGATTGAAGAAAGTGAGGGAAAGTCAAAAGAAAATTAAAAAAAGATCCTGGAGCCATGTGGTTAGCTTTCTTATGGCTGTTGGATTTAACTTTAAAGTGAGTTTGTAGTGGTTCATTTCTGGCAAATAAAAAAATTACTGTAATGAAAATATAAAAAGGAGAAAGAATTGACTCTATTAATTAAGGAAATTTTCCTTTCCAGAACAAACTGCTTAGAAGAAAATGTAATGGTTGTGCTATAAAGGTATAAAACTAAAATAATTGAGTAATTGTCAATAGCATGATAAGAATCAGAATGCAGGAAGGAAGAGGAGGTTGAACTGAAAAATTAGAAGAAGCCATTTCCAGTTTGTGTGATGAATGAAGGTGAATTTCTGATGAAATCTCGAGGACTGGTAATTAATTTTAAAAAAAGATACTGAGATGTCCAGAGTTTGAACTGGAAGAGGAGAATGTGTATGTGCTAGGAAAATCCAATCAAGACAGCAATGACAATAAGTAATGGCAAGGGCCTGAATTAGATTCTTTACAATACAAATCTGAGTGAATTAGAGATTGCTGCATGATGCTACCTATACAGCAGGTCTGCAAAATGGAGTGAATGACAGTCACATCAGGCTAAACATTGACTCAATGTGTTAATGATTGATGTGACAATGAATTATAAAAAAATCTATTATAAATATCTAGGTCTGTAGTGACAGAGGATGAAGAAAATCCAGTGTTTAAGGTCCTCAAATTCCCAATGCTGTCTGGTATGATCATCTAGTATTAAAACAATGCTTTCCAGCTGTCTGGAGACTTTAAAAGTATTCCTTAGACTTTGTTTGCACCCACTTATTCATTAGACAATGTGTCTTTTAAAGTACACTTTTAAAGTAGCCTGGGAGGGATATTGGGTTTGCAGATGCCTTTGAACTGTAGTTGTCCTGATGTGTACATTCTGTATGCCATCAGGGAAGTTGTACATAGCACAGCTTAATTGTGAAGGATGTGATGAAAATTAATTGTATAATTAATTATTCACCCCAAAAGTGCATGTGTGTCCATTACAAAAATGAATTTTTCACTCACAGTTAATAGGTACTTGAGAAATAATACGTATCATATGTCTACTTAACTTTTGTTATGTACATAGGTACATGTTTTGTGCATTACAGTTTATTACTGGATGTTGTGTTTTTTGAAGAAAGCTAAAGGAGCAGTTCCATTTTTCAAATATCAGCATTGATAGCCATCTTAAACACTTGAAGGTATTCAATACAAAAGCATGGGGCATGCATGTTTTTATTATTAAAAAACCCACATCATTTCCAAAGCATATTTTAGATGGAGATAAATAGACATACATTAAGACACACAAAACATGCATTTTTAATTGGGCAGGTTTGCCTCCTAATCCTGCTGAAAAGTGGAAATAGTTGATCTAATGTTAGACAAATTAATGCTGTGACAGAAAATGGCTAACATAAGTGTTGTATGAAAAAACAAGAATGTGCTATCAGGGTCTCTACCAATATTATTGATGCTGAGGGGATAATAAGAACAGAATAATACAGTGAGCATCATTAAAAATTCAATTTCATGTACTCATAGATCTGCAGCATTTGCTATTGTCCACTGCATCAGAAAGGACTTGCTGCAGGGCCATTTTGAACTTAGCATTTACTGAGTTCTTAATGGAAATCCTTGTATCTGAACATTTTCAAATTTAGTGTTTGCATAGCTTCAAATGCATTTTTCATTCACTTTTTTTTAGCACCATTCCTTCATCCCTTCCTGAAATCCATAATCTAAAAGATTGATTTTATTTTTAACTGACACAAAAAAGTGGCAAAGCTTCTTCTACAAATTGCTTGTCACTTAAAATAGATTGTTGATACTCTGTCATCAAGAGATAATGCAGAATATAATTAGTCCTTTTCAAAATTTTATGCCTTTAAATATGAAAATTATACACATTAGGCATGCCTCTCAAAAAAAAAAAGATATATCAATGCATGCAAATCACTGTGTCTTTATAAATATTTTCTTAGGGAGCAGAACATCCTATTAATACATAGCCAATCAGAAAGCACTGATCAACTTTCACAGGGTCAATCTTTCAGTCAGCCCGAATTTTCAGGTGAAATTTGGAAAGATGAACTATCAAATAAAGTCATAAAGATAAAACAAATGAAATACTGAATTTTTAGAAAACTACTGATAATTATATGAATATACTAGGATCAAAAATAATTTGCTATGAAAATGAAAGAAAATTAGTGAGAAACAGTAAGCTACTTCTCTGCAAAAAGAGTTAATGTATTATTTATCATTAAATTTTTAAAATGTGTTTCAGTTTGAATTCAGAATATATGAGAAAACCATTATGTTATACTGTGCAGATATAACCAATTTAAAGGGAGAAAATGATTTTGTATAATATTGCACTGTTTTTACATGTGGAAAGCATCATAGACAGGAGGAAGTTATTGATAATAAATTTTATTGTGAAGGAACAACATCTTTAGCTCATTCAGTACTTGGCTATCATATTTTTTGTCTCCTGTTTGTTTGGAATTCTGAGTTTCATTCAAATTACTGACTGCATGAGAAGTTATAAACCCATTATCGAAAACTATATATTGAAATATAGGTGAAATCTTTAATCTTTATGCTATTTTGTAACTCATATCTTCCATCTATATATTCATTTCATACATAAACATATAGATGTTCATGTGAATACATTTCTGCAATATGGTCTAAAGTGCAATGGTCTAAAGCACTGATACATATCTAATATCACCTTTTGCAGCTGACATCCTCTCATAAAAATATAAATGTACTCCAAAGGGAGCTGGTCCTAAAATGATAACTAAAAAGAACAACAAATAGGGCCTTCAGCTTGCACATTTTATGATTTGGACAGAATGACCTCTGATTCTGTCACTTTATAACTTTTATGCAATAGTTGTCAATAAAATAGCAAAAAGATGGGTCCTGGTCTTGTAATCAGATCTTTATCCTATTCATTTGCAAAGTCCCAGAGATGGCTTTTTAGGGCTGGGCACATTTTGTTTATTTTGAGTAATCTGAAGGTCATCAACTCAGCCAAGATATATGTTCTGCATACTCTCACCACATGGAAAAAATATGCACCAAAGTTTAATAATCCAGTAGTTCTAGAACACGGTGAATCCTGACTATCTGAAATATGCAGAACTGATGATGTCTTGGATATCGCACTTTTCCAAATTACATAACATAAATCCTGCCATTAGAAAATGCCTGAGGTAATAATAGATTGCACATTGAAGTTTCTGTACATTTTGTGCAAAGATGCAGTATCATTCTCTCATTTTTGCTGTGCTTATTGGTGGAGTCTTTCCAGGATGTATCCCATGAGGAAACCTGGGGGAGGCTAGAAGCTTTGCAATGGATTTGCAAAAGTGGATTTGCCTCATGTTCCATTTCCAAAGAAAGTAGGTTCTAGCACAAGCCAAGGTCTTTATCTTAATATCTGCAAATATGCACAAAGTCAAAACTGAAAAAAAAGATGCCTTCTTTGCACATGAGGAATCATGTGAATATCAAATTGTACAAGACCACTGGGGAGTAAATTCAGCCAAGGCTATTCTATGGTCTTACATAAAAGGTACTATAAGCAGTGTAACCAGAGGAGCCTGTAATAATATTATTTAATTATTCATAATGACAGCTGTCAAGGTAGTATATTCCATGTGTTAAATTGTGCTTGTAGTAAGAGTAACTTCACTCCAGCTTAGGTGGTGAGATATCTCCTGCACTTGCCAGCATATGATTTCAGAAAGCTTCACAAGAAGTATCCCTGAGGACTTTCTGCATCAGATCTTATGTCACTCAAGAATCCTACTCTTTTCTGTTGAAATATATAAAGAAATAGCCATGGGAGAAAGAAAAAAGTAAAGGAAATAAATACAATATAAAAAGTGAATGAACCACTTCACCTTTAGCTACAGCACCTTTATAGTTCATCTGTTTCAGCTGCTCTCAAAGTTTTCACTGGGCAGGGCAAGTTCAGGTAAGCCACTTGATGTCAGCAATGTTCATTTGCACTAAAAATACCACCAACAGGGTGCAATACGTCATTTTCCAGCTACATTTTCAATTCCTCGACAAGCATAATGTTTAGGGAATTGTTATTATCCCTAGTGTTCCCCTTGTCCGTGAGGACCACTTACATATTTAAGTACAATTTGGTTTGGAATGGCATACCTGCAGATCAAAGAGTAGACTGAAGGGGTTAAACCAGACATAAATCAGAATGAAGGACACAGCTCCACAGAAGGCTCAATTGGATAAAACAAACCACATATCCATTTGTGCACAGCATGTCTCTCCCAGATGAGCAGAGTTTAGAAAACCAGCTTCATAGACAGAACAAGTGTTGTCCATTGATGTACATAATAAATCATTAGTCTAGAGAATTTGTCAATAGCATACTGCCCTAAACATCCATATGTCTGTGGCATTAGGCTCCTGTTGTTGCAACTAAATGAGATTCTCAGCAATGCAGAATGGAAAAAAAAGCCAAAAAACTTTGCTTAAAGTGGCAGCAGATCAGTTTGTAAAAATGTTTTATTCTCTCTTTCAGAACAATTTGTTAAAAGCATGGCCATTTATGATAACAAAGAACACTAGTTTATAGAATGCATGTCTATTAAAAAAAATAAATTGACAGGTATTGGGAAATCTCTTTTAACAAATTGAGACCATCTACAGTGTTCCCAAATACATGACTAACTGCAGCATTGTCTACAGTGAAGTTCACTCTGCTAGATGGTGGGATTGAACTCTGAATGCAATGACACAGGGGGCAGCTGAGCGGGATTCTGGTTTCAGACCTGCCTCTGGATTTTAAAGTGGTTATCAGCAAGCTGTGTTTGTTTCCTCACTGGTATTTAGTATGTTGTTTCCATCTCAGCTGTGTTCACCTAGGATTGTGTGTTCATGCAGTGTCTACACTGCATTTGGTGACACTATGATACAAATAAGAACAATCAAAGAGTATCCATGAAACAAAGGGATTTAAACAGTATGACAAGAATGCAGTTATCTGAGGAGAAAAAGCAAGTTGCATATTTTAGGTGAAAGTGATATTTATTACACAGGAGAAAGCTGAAATTTATTCAGAAATAAATATCTTTAGCCCTCTTACTTCTTACGTCAATCTATAAAGGCCACTGATCTTTCTCTAAATTAATATAAGTGATCATAAATTCAAACCTATTTACTGCCAGGTACTTTCTGTCATGTGTTGTGGTGCAACACATGAGTTTCTAACTCAGAAACAGATAGTATCATTCTAATTGTCTCTTAGAAGTACAAAAGATATTTAACTTTGTTGTAGTTAGCATACAACTCTATTTAGATCAAATACATGTTATCTCACTAAACTTGCATGGAAGGGATTCCTGGGTAGAAAAGAAGGTTCTTTTGTAATGTTTTTCTTAGATGCTCCTCAATCTTTTTTTGTCTTTTTTTTTTTTTTTTTCAGGAGTTAATTTATAGAGAAAACAAGAACTGCTGGTTTTCCAAACTGGACATGTTTCTTGAAGGATTCAAGGGAAATGAGTTAATGAGAAGGGAGCAGATGCTTGCAACTTACCATAGGAAGAATGAAGTGGTAAGGATAACTTCCTATAACTGGAAGAAACTCAAACAGTATCTTTGTAAGTGCTGAGTAGAAATAGAGTACGAAGAGGAAACATCAAGCATTTCAAAACAACCCTAGCAGAGTTGAACTCAAAAGAACAAATGGACTGTGTGAAAGCAGCAATGGTCTGCAGTTGTTAAATCACGTCAAGATGGTTTTGTGTAGTATAATGTGGAAGTGTCTAGAGAACGCTTTTAGGATCCTAAATTTCTTATCACTTTCAGAGCAGGCCAGCAGTCATGTGGACATTTAAATATCTTTTCATCAGGAATTGCAGTTACTCATCATTTTTCATAAAACAGTTCACATCCAAAATGTTTGAAACAGTCCTTTGAAATACAAAGGCATTATGCCTAACTAGCAAAAGTTTTGTAAATGTCACAGTGTGGAGGCTATTTTTTTCTGCTATTATGCATAAATTTATATGTGTGTGTATAAAGGCAGAGAGAGAAGAGAGGGGTGAGAGAGGGATGGAGAGGAAGATTCTTGCAAAGGGTAATTCAGAGCATCTATTTAGTATGTTTCTAGAGATGTGTAAGTATTCCACAGAATATCAGAAAATGGATAGAAAATTACTAGACCGGAATACTCCAGTTTTTTTATTGTTCATGGATAATTTACCACCTAGGCTTGTTGTGATTTTTCCTTTTATTATCTACTATTCCTGATTTCCACGCCATTTGTTATTTTCATGCAATTGCATACTATTGAATTTGGAACATAAAACATTAGAGAAAAATAAATTACAGTCAAAACAATAAAATTGAAATAAGGAAGTGAAATGTTAAAAACTACAAGGCACTTCTTTCCTTGCTCTTTTGATACAATAGAACAAGGAAGAGTAAATTAAAATTTAACTGCTTGATGGTTTCTGCTTTCCTCATATGATAATAATCAGTCTGGAGAAATAATTGATATGAGACTACATTAAAACAAAAAAGCTTGGAATCTAAACTAATGCAGATTCTCACACATAAAACAAGCAGGAATTTCAAAATACGTGTGGATGAAAATTAAACATGCAGTCTGTGGGGAATGAGACAGTGTATAACAGGTGAAGACTCAAAATCAAAATCTAAAAAATGAATCTGTACAGGAGTATTTCTTCATTTTTACACTTATAAAAAAGAGCTATAAAAGACTGTGAGACTGTTTCTAATCACCAAAAGAACTGTGAGTTAAAAGGACAGCAGAACAGGAAAACAGACTGTGAGATGGCAGTTTTCTTTCTGTTTAGAGCCTTCCACTTTATATTTCTATCAGACAGCTATGTATATTTATTCTGGACAGGGTTTTTGATAGGACATTGTGAACTAAAAGCTAAATACTAAAGTATTTTATTTTTACTGTATTTTGTTTTCACTTATTCTACTTTCTTACTTTTACTTTTTACTTATTTTACTGCATTTTGTTTTTACTCCATCTTCATCACTTTAAGGTAGATTTGCTTTCCAGCAGAATGCTGCAGGTTCTAATCACAAATCTACTTTTATACTCAGTATGAGGCCAAAATAAATACACTACCAGCAGGAACACTTTCCTAAGAGGGGAAGGGGGATTCCTACTTGTCATAACTAATGATGGTGATCAAAGCCAACCAGGTGCTCACAATGACCTTGAGCTTTGATCATTTCCTATACTTTCCAATATCTGAGCCTGGGAGTTAGTTGCCCTGTTGGCCTCTGATTACATTAGTGGCACATGGCAGAAAAAGGAGTGGAAGATAAGAAGAAATAAGCAAGAAGCAGAGGGGAATATCTAGCTATGCAGCATGTGTAAGTCTAAAAACCTCTGGGCAATTGAAGTAAGCTCATATTCAAAGCTTTTCACACACTGTACATGCTAATGTTACTGAAATACTCAGTAGGCCTTTCATGAAAGCTAGTCCCAAAGGGTAATGGCATGATTCCTTCAAATGGGTTTTGTGTGTGTGTGTGTGCTCTTCTGAAATCTATAAAATTTTTGACTCCTCAGAAGTACACATTAGTGCTACATTTTTATACATTATATTCTTACCAAGTTGAGATTCTTTCCTCCATCTATAGAAAATGGTGTTCATGATAGCCACTTAATGTATGAGCAGTCAACTGCACACTATGATGCAGTGAGACTAAAAATGCTATTTATCTTGTTAATACTAGTTTTTTGTTAGTCCTAAAAATGGATTATGTGATAGTATTGATAGCTGAAGGCATTTTGGATAGACTTGCTCACATCAAATCTAATTCATACATAAGAAAATCTTTCCAAAAACAGTTTTCTTTTGTCCATGACAGCACTTGAATAACTTTAAGTACAGCAGCAGCAATTTTAAATGTACAGATATAATTTCTTAGCACAGCAAGGTTGTACAACTGCTGTGCACATTTCAGATGTTCTCCAAACACTTTGCAGCCAGAGAGAATAAACGTAGCAGGTGACATTATTATATGGGCCAGAAGCTGAGATAATTATTTAATTCTCATCCTAGGAAAAAGCAATGATAGGAAAAAAGGGGCTTTGGTATCATCTTTATAAGAGTTTTCTTCACAAAGTTCGGAGAAAGCCAAGAACATCAGTGTTCTACTTTTCTTTCCAGAAAAAAATGTAGTCTTTCCTCAGCACTTTAACAAGGCAAGAAATCAAGAATGTGCTTTTTATAAAAGCAAGTCATTTCAGCCTACTGCATTTCTCAGTATGGGAGGGTTTGTTTTTTTCTGTGCTATGCTATCTCTGTTGTAAGCAAGAACAAGAGAGAGTAATAAAACTCACCTCCTTGCACTGAAAAGCAGAATTCTTTTATCATTAAATGTTTTTCATATCTGTTCAGCCACTTGTAATCAGCAGCAGCAGCATTAAGACATTCCCTCTGACTGAAGTTATGTCATTGAAGATCCCAGCTAAACCAAGCTGCCAGAGAGTGCCCCAAATGTCTACCCTGCTGATATAATTTTGCAAGATTACCATTTTACACAAAATTTTGCTGTCAGTGTTTATTCAGCATAACATAATACATTTGATCTTCTCTACTAAAGTACAGTACAGTCATGGCACCTATATTTCCCTGCACCAGTTCAACCACTTCTGGACTGCTTGTTACTACTAGCTTTTCTGCAGTAACTCCCTTTAAAAGTGGAAAAGAATGTTCCTATAGTTTCCCTTCCTCTCTGCATTTGTATATTTATGCTTGTAAACTTTTGACAGTAGCTGCCGTCAGTTCTGCTGACATGGAATAAAGGAAAATTTTAATATAGAATTATATTTAAACCAGAGGATTCAGCTGAGAACACTTTCTTTCAGTGACAAAACAATAGCTGAATGCATTTACAAATAGATGGATGATGTTCAATATAGCAAATAACAACAAAATAAAAGAATGTTTTGTTCTTCCCTTGAAGCACCTTTACAATGCAAATGATCTGCTCTAGGCTTAATTCTACAGACAGTTCCCTCATTCCATATTCCTGTGGCCTCAGAAGCCAGAGTGCTGTATCACAAGCTGGCATTTTCATGGTATCAGAACGCACCTCAACTAATTCCATGTCACAGTGAATTATGGTTGTCTGGATCCTGCAGCATTTGTAGCTTTAAAAAAACAGACTGTGGTGTATGGTAGGTGGCACCATAGAGCACTGACCTTGATATGCAATTTAAGTAATTTTCAATGCATTAACAGTAACTGATGGAAGTATTTAGTAGTGTAATAGGCAATAGAGAAGATATAATCTCTCTTGTATGCCCCATGTATGTTGATTGTCAAGCTCCCTTCTTCATCAAAATGAAGACACTTAAAAATCCTCCATACTTAAAACAATATTACGGGCCCCAGATTCCTAATTTCATTTTTCATAGGATAGAATTTGCACTCACTAGCTCTTAGGAATTTCCTGAACTCTAGGACTTCGGTAGGGCCAACTTAGGCCTTTTCAGTGTACAGCCATGAAGATGATGAAGGGATTGGAGCATCTCCCTTACAAGGAACAGCTGAGGGAGTTGGGTCTCTTTAGCTTGGAAGAGACTGAGGGATGACCTCATTAATGTCTATAAATATGTAAAGAGTGAGTATTAGGAGGATGAATCCAGGATCCTCACAGTGGCCTCCGATGATAGGATTTGGGGCAATGGGTGCAAACTGGAACACAGGAGGTTCCACAGAAATATAAGAAAAAACTTTTTCATGGTGAGGGGGAAAGAACACTGGAACAGGCTGCTCAGAGAGGTGGGGAGAAGTGTCCTTCTCTGTAGACATTCAAAACATGCCTGGATGCCTTCCTGTGTGACCTGGTCTTGGTGTTCCTGCTCTGGCAGTGGGATTGGACTAGATGATCTCTTGAGGTCCCTTCCAATCCCTGAAATTCTGTGAAGCCTGAATTTGGCCAGAAGAGGATTCAAAAGGTATTATTTACTCCCTGAAAATGATAGTTGCTTGAAAATTCTTATGTCAAGAAGTGCTGAAACTCATGAAATGGTGCCAAAAAAGCTCCTCTTTCCTATAGAACTCTATCCTTTTATTAATGATAGGTAAATTTTTCAGAAGCCATTACCTGATTTAACAGTCTAAATCACATTTTAGTGGTGACACTAGCATTTAATAACTCAGCCTTACATATCATCTGTTTCTGTCCTTTTGAAAATCACATCTTGGTCTTAACGCAATCTTTAAGCACCTTGGAAAAGCTGGCTTTAAATCCTTTTTGAATATGTCATACTTGTAAGAGTAGTTCTAAACTATGGGAGTTAGAAGATTCCATTGTTTTTTGCACTCTCTTCCTCTGTATTAATGCAATATCTGAGCAAATGTTTTTCAACTGCTCTTTAAATGGAAAAACAATTACATGTGTGTACTGGGAAAAAGAATCAAAACTTTCTTTTACCTGTGTACAGCATGATGTGTATCTGAAAATTCATGAGGACAAGGCAGAGGAATGGAATGGATATTAGGAACATTAATGCTTTTGACTGGCTTGCTAAAACAAAAATGAGTCTGTAAAATGCAAAGGGTGAGTATAGTTGCTGGCATGATTGATTTGCCTGGCTTATCTGTAATGATCTAGTTACAGTTGTGGCTATAGCATTTTACCAGGTTTTTTGTGTGATGTCTTTCTAATATTGACCACATCTGAAATACTTATGCTGGAATTTGAGGAAGACTATTACCACTAATAAGCTGGCAGTGTTTCTGCAGGATGCATGACAAATGGAAAGGATACTGTAAAACTTTGAAAAAAATTTGTCTGACCATTTCTGCAAGGACCTTATCCATTGCTTCATGCTCTGAATGCTGAATATCCCTACTAGTCATAGTTGGAATTATACGATCACAGAATCGTGGTTTGGAAGGGACCTTAAAGATCATCTAGTACTGACCCTCCTGCCATAGGCAGGGACACCTCCCACTAGATCAGGCTGCTCAGTGCCTTGTCCAGCCTGGCCTTAAACACCTCCAGCGAGGGGGCATGCACAACTACTCTGGGCAATCTGTTCCAGTGTCTCACCTCACATAAAGAATTCTTATATCTAGCCTGAATCTGCCCTCTTCCGGTTTACATCCATTATTCCTAGTCCTAGCATCACATACCCTTTTAAAAAGTCCTATCCTTGCCTTTCTGTAGGCCCCCTTCAGGTATTGAATAGCTACTATGAGGTCACCCTGAGCCTTCTCTTCCCCACGCTGAACAAACCCTACTCCTTCAGCCTATTCTCATAAGGGAGTTGTTCTAGCCCTCTGATCATCTTTGTGGTCCTCCTCTGGACCCACTCCAGCAGATCAATGTCCTTCTTATGTTGAGAGCTCCAGAACTGGACACAATACTCTGGGTTTGGCCTCAGCAGAGCTCAGTATAGGGGCAAAATCAACTCTCGTGACCTGCTGATCACACTTCTCTTGATGCAGCCCTGGATCTGGTTGGCCTTCTGGGCTGCAAGTGAACACTGGTGGCTCATGTTGAGTTCATCTGCTTTCACCCCCAAATGGTTCTCTTCAGGGCTGAACTCAAGCCACTCTCCACCCAGCCTGTATCTGTGCATGGGGTTGCCCCAGCCCAGGTGCAGGACCTTTCATTTGGCCTTGTTGAACTTCATGAGGTTGGCATGGGCCCACCTCTCAAGCCTTTCAAGGTCCCTCTGGATGGCATCACTTCTCTCTGGTGAGTCTACTGCACCACACAGCTTGGTGTCATCTGCAAACTTGCTGAGGGTGCACTCAATCCCATTGTCCATGTCTCCAACTAAGATGTTAAATAGCACTGGTCCCAGTACTGATCCTTGAGGAACACCACTCGTCACTGGTTTCCACTTGGACGATGAGCCATTGACTGCAACTCTTTGCATGCGACCCTTCAACCAGCTCCTTATCCAATGGGTGGGCCATCCATCACATCCATTCTTTTCCAATTTGTTAACCAGGATGTCATGTGGGACAGTGTTGGATGCTTTGCACAAGTCCAGGCAGATGATGTTAGTTGCTTTTCCTTTATCCAGCAATGCTGTGACTCCATCATAGAAGCCCACCAGACTAGTCAGACATGATTTGCTCCTAGTGAAGCCATGTTAATTAGCTCCAATCACCTCTGTGTCATCCTCCATGTGTTTTTGCAACACCTTCAGGAGGATCTACTCCATGATTTTGCCAGGCACAGAGGTGAGATTGACTGGCCTGTAGTTTCCTGGATCTTCTTTTTTTCCACTTTTTGATAAAGGGTGTTATGTTCCCCCTTTTCTAGTTAGTAGGAAAGTCCTTTAGACTATTCACCATGTCGCTAAAGGTTCACATGAATCTTTGAAGGATAAGGGCATATACCATTGATTATAGGACAGAATGCCAGCTTCTCTCCACCTTGATTGTCTTATGCACCCCAGTAAAACATTGTACATCAAAGTATGTCATGCATTTACTAGTCTGGCCTGATACATTCTTTACATTAATTAATTAATTCTTTACATTAAAATTTTGGTGTTACTGCAGTTGGTTTTTTTATGAACAATAAGGACTTCAATGAAGTTTTGGTAGCTGAAACAGTATAAGCAATGATTACATTTAGAAGCACAGCAGGGTACAGAATATCAGCACTGTAATGCTACAAATGCAGTGCTTAATGCTGGTTGGTTGCTGTTGTGTCTAGAATCAGGCTTTTAGTTAAGTAAAGAGATATTTCTTGATATTATAGGATCACACCCTACTGTCAAGCTCTAAGTAACACTCTGTGGGTAGCTGTGTTTAAAAATTGATGCCATGACCTGGCCCTTAATACAGAGTGACATCTGAAAGGAACATAGAGATATTGCTGCTTTCTGCACAGTGAAAAAAGGGTAAGAGGAAGGATGAGGAAACACAACAGGCCTCATGCTATCTTGATGTATGTGGGGGGCACAAAAGTTTAAGCAGTATTAATAGCTTGAGCTTCAGCCTGCATAATAACCAATATTACCTTAGCTTATTTCCACTGACTTCAATGAGTTGCATTAGATTTACATCCTTGCTAATTCAATCAGAAGCTAGTTGATTATATAGCTGCAATTTGAGGTAGAAATTAAGAAAAGTTTTTATAAAAATGAATTTGATTTTAAACAGACAGGTTTTTGTTCATATTGCTATATTAATACACACAGCTCATAGGAGTAAACACAATTGAGACTACATATAAAAAATTCTTTCTTTTTGTTTCAGAAAAGCTTGTATTCTTCATATTTTTTTTTACTAGGCCTTCTGAAGACACTGGGAAAAGTCTATCTATATTGACAACAATTGGATAACAGAACCTTTTATTTTACACCAGAAATATGTTTTAAATATAATTTGAGTTAAATTCAGAATAATGAAAAAAATATTTGAAGCACCTTATGCATGGACCTATTGTAGAGGTCCCAGAGGAGGACAGCAAGGATGATGTGAGCACTCTACCTATGAAGACTGACTGAGAAAACTGGGGCTGTTCAGTCTGGAAAAGAGAGGCTGTGGGGAAGCCTTTCAGAGACCTTAAAGTATTGAAAGGGGGTCTGCAGGAAAGCTGGGGAGGGACTGTTTGCAATAGACCTAGGTAGATTTAGATTAGACATTAAGATTTTTTTTTTTCACTATGTGGGTGGTGAGGCACTGGAACAGGTTGCCCAGAGAAGTGGTGGGCAGCCTCATCAAGTGCAGGATGTCCCTGCTTGCTGCATAGGGTTGGAGATGGCACTTGAAGGTCCCTTCCAACTCTGTGATTCTAAAAATAGTTTGTTAATTATAGGATTTTGGATCTGGAATCAAAGGCTGAAGAGTTAGAGTAATATTTCCAAGTATTCCTCTCAGGTTGGAAACTTAGGGATATTTCATATTCTTTGGGCTGTAAGTTTGTTATATTTTTCCAGTCTGTATCCCACCAAACACTTTTCTATCACCTTTAAATCATACAAAAAAGTGCAACGTATTTTTTACTGTCTGACCAGAAAATAATTTTGAAAGCTTTGCATATTCTTCTTCAAAATTGTCTTGTCGTATCATATAGTTTGCATAAGCTTCCCTTCCTTTTCAACAGCTAATGGTGTTTTGTTTCATTAAATAGACTTAAATTCAGCCTCTCAGCCATGTTGTAATCATTTTGATCTTCCTCATTTGCTTCTCCTCATATAACTATTGGCACATAAATTTGTATCACATTGCAAGGCTACATATTCAGTGTCATCAAAATCCCCTCAGCTCTGTTCCCTGTTTTGGGATTTTTTTTCCTTTGTCTTACCAAAGGGTGTTATCTGGTTCAAATTACAATATGAATGCAATAGAGACAGAGGGATGTATGCAATAAAGATTAAAAATAAGTCACTGAGCTCACTGTAACTTCCTCAATGTCAAAAAATGTGCCTTTGTAAATCCTCTGGGACTGCCTGAACAATACTTGCATATTCCAGGCCTTATGTCAGGCTGATACCCATCTGTCTGCTAGACTCAGTCTCTCCTGTCCTTTCTGGTATCACTCCCTCTATTGTAGAGGAATAGCAGAGGAGGTGGTCTGAACAGCACAATTTCTCTTCATTTTGTTCAAAGGCGAGAACCACTGGACATGTAAGGTGCTCTAACTCTTTCTGTATGGTGTTCTAGGGTGCTTTTGTGCAAATTCTAAAAGAAACAAGTCAACATTTTAAATAACCTTGATTATCTCTATTGTACTTGATTAGCTTAAATCATAGCCCAGATACTAATTTGCAAATAAGATAAATCTTAGTACAAGGTGTGAGGTTTTGTCGTATGCACTGCACAAAATTCGCAGACAAATCACAACACAGCTGAAGAGGTAATTTTGAAACTCTACAGAATTGCCCTGTGTGCTACAGCATCACAAAGACACTCTGAGGAGTGATGTGGCCTTACTTTGACATTCCCTTCTTTTAGCACTGTAGCTGGACCAGACTTTTATTGTATTCTTTGCAGAGGGATGATCAGTAAAGGAACCCCTCACTTGGATTCAAGGCCTACAGACATTGTGCAGTGTTGTGCAAAGCTGCTTCTGGTAAATGTTTTGTGATGATCCTAGATAGAGGTATGTGTATCTAGCACCCATTACTATCATGAAAATAGATACCTACTTCTGTAAGTGGTAGAACAGACATACTTTCTTAAGCTTTTTGTCTCCAATAAACCAGCAGTACCCTTTGTTACTCCCCATCATCATATAATCTATAACTTACATAGCAAACCTTAAAATTGTGTATTTCTTTACACAATTTCACTTTGCTGGTGAAGTCATGGGATGGTTTGTTTGGAAATACAGATTCTGATAGGTTGGCAAACACACATGAGCTGCTAAGTGTCTGACTGCATCTCCCTGTCCTTAGAATGGGACAAGCAGAACATGTAGCATCCTGGTGCCTGGAGGACCAAAGAAAGGATGCAATTCCCAGGCAACATGTTTTATTGGCTTCCTCTATGATGTTGCTCACTCTGCATCCACTATTTCTCTTGAACAAGGAGGCTCGAATTTTACTGGAAAAGAACTGGCAGGCAGACAAAGCATTGCACAGAGCAGGATTACACAAAACAGCTTTCCTCAGGAAACCAAGGTCGGCAGAAACTAACTAATGATTACTTAAATAAGACAGGCTGCTTAGTCACTTTGAGGAACAAATATATTCCAGAAAGGAAATCTATTGGCCTTCTCTAGCTTCACTGAGAAATTCTTGATCTGTTCTGATGTTATCCAGCAACTCTTTTTGTCACCTGATTTAAGGTTAAAAAATATTACAAGTCTCCTTTGGAGTTTCCAGAAATAGCTGTTATTATCTAATATCATTATGTTCTTATTTAGGGAGGATTGATGATATTAATATAGCTGCTCAGCTTTATAGCAAATTGTAAAGTATATCAAAGAAAATATCTACTATTATCTGGTAATTTTTTGCTTAATGCATACAAACTAGTCTTCTGAATGATTTGTAAATCAGGATGTGTCTGCCCAGAGTCTTATGCATCTAAGAGTCTGGTGGCCCATAGAGTCATGCTAGTCTTCAGGTTTTCTTATGTCTCTCCACTAGCAGACATTTATACAAGCAAACAACTGATTTCTTAAAGATGACTTGTGTAATATAGTATTTGTTCTTGCGAAAAAAAAAAAAAGTAAAAATCCTCACTTGTGTTCTTTCTAAATAACTGTTCAGATACTTGTTCTCTGTCTGACTGACCTCCTGCCTACCTAATTTTTAAGTCTTATCAAAGTATGTGATCTTATTTTATCTGTATTATTTGCACAGCATATGCAACCTTGCCTTACCTAACAATGACAAAGTTCCAGGTAGAAGAAGAACATAATATTTATTCTTATACTGTGAATATGTCTTTTTTTTTTTCTTTTTAGGTAGTCCAGCACTTGTCATATAAATTTTATTTATTGATTTGCAATACACAAAGAGAATGGTCCAGTTGCAGCTGGATAGCTGCTCTGAAGGTACTGTTGCACTTGATGTGAGCACTTGATTAGTGAGACCAATCAACACAGATAATTTCTTAGTATTCTTTATGATTATTTCCTTAAATATCTCACATTATAATCTATCTAAGAACCATGTAGATAAGTCAGAGAGTAGCATTCTGTGAATACATTAGAGAAATCACAGCCATCAGGAAGCAACAACCTCCACTATGTTTATTTCCTCTTCAGTAATGATTCTTGCTCCTAAATCAGACACTCTACTTAGCAAGAAGTGCGTTCCTCATGCTACAAAGTAAGGAGAGGTTTCTGGATTTAATGCTGTTGTGCCATTTCATATGCAAATTCAACCATTTTAAAGGCAACAAATAACCACATGCAGGACATAAGAACAACCTTGGGAGAGAAGATTGAATATGCCACAGATCTAATGAGTAGCTGTTTGTCCCATGCTGTTGTATGTACTGGAATAACTCCTGTACTCCACAGCTGATCTTCAGGCTACTGCAGAGCAAAAATGTTCATATAATGTGTCATTATTCTCTTAGACTATTCTTGTACTTAGCTTTCTCTGCTTTTATTCCCCTACATTATGTTGTGCATTTTGTGAATTCTTCAGTTCTGCATATCTGAAAAGAATCTGTCTCAATACACTGTTTAAACTGTGGCTCTCAACAAAGATTTTTAAAATTAAGCCCAAAGGAATAGAGTGAACAGAAATAAAATTCCAGCTTAGCACTGATTGAAAATTGTAATTTTGTAATTCTCGTCTTCCTCTAAAAGGATATAATAATTTACATTTTTGTTTGCCTCTTTTTTCTTTTCCTAGTTTTCCTCCTTTTCTTTTCAAAAGGAGATAACTACATTCTTTTTTTTCTTATGGGTGTTCTGGGACTATCTAATGACAAAACATTGTGTAATTCGATGGAAGATTACTCATCTCTCAGATGAAACAGTATTTTGCGGATATGCTCTTCAAGTGACATTGTATCCTAAACTGTCTCAAATCCTATCCCTCTGCTCTATTGCTTATTGTTTATTAACATTGGTATATCCTCCAAATACTTTATTAATATTGGTACCATTTATACCCTAATTCATGTAATTATATAATAAAATCATTGCTTAAATTTTCTTCACTCTTATCAAAGTACCATATAGTAGCTTTTAGGATGCAAATGAAACTGACTTGCTTGAGAAATCCTGCTTTAGGCTGCTGTATCTTCCAGTCACATCCAGTTCACTGTGATAGTTTCTCTTTATAATGAAAGAAAATCACTTATATTATGAATTTGAGCCTAATCCAGTTAATTGTCAAATGGAAAAACATTACTATCAGAAAAGCTGTAGACTTATATACATCTAATACTCATGTAAGGAACTTCCTATTGGCTAAAAATCTTGAAAAGTTTACGTATTTATGGTTTCATCAGATGTTTTACAAAGCTCTATTGATGTTAACTTGGAAGCAAATATGTATTCTTTGATTTTTAATCTCTGAGCAAATACTTAATTTCAGTTCCAAATGCAGAGTGAGGTTTATTTTGTTTTGCTTGTTTGATTTTTTTTTTTGAAAGAAATAAGGCAAAAATATGACCCCAGAGTAAAGTGTCAACTTTAGCACATGTGGTATATTACACCAGGACATTATATCCATTATGTCTGTCAAAAGCTAGAAAATACTAATTTGTGTATGTGGGCTAAGTCCAACAAGTTCCATTACTTGAGAAGCTATTTCTTATCAGAATGACAATACGTGCTTGTTTTTCTTCTTTTCAAACTACACATGTGACCAACCAGCACTGTGCAATTTGCTGAACCACACGGGTCCTCAGCTGTTACCTTAGAAAAGGTTTTACTTTATGTGTTTTTGAATTGGAAAAAAGATGAGTTAAGAGGAAACAAGTACTTGGATTTCGATGCTAAACTGAATTGTTTTTTCTAGAAAACATGTTGCATGAGTGGCCACTATAGGGTACAGTGTAAAAGAAGTCAGTGTGCAGCTGACCCATGTCTCTGGAATATATATGGCTATATTCTGCTCTAGCTTTTTCTGTCAGAGCTTCCATTTATTCTAGTGTTAGACAGATCAATCATTTTTGTACAAAATTTTTTTTTCATTATCTTCAATATATTCTATATGCCCCATACCTTCCAGCTCATTCAATTGTAGCAAAACTAGGTGGGTTAATCATAAAGATTTTAAATTCAGCCTTATGGTTTTAAATTACACCAGAACTTCTTTCTACTGATATCATTTTAATACACTCAACGCCTGAATGCTGGGGGAAGGAACTGCATTAAGAAACAAATGTTGTGAACAAAACTTAATGTAATGTACACTCAGTGAATCCACAACTAAGCAAAGTGAAGATAATTGATATTCTAGTTTATGCAAGAGGTAGCATGCAAAGTCACCTTTCTTTTACTTGCTAATGTCTGAGTTTTCCTGAAAATTCAATATGAAAAAACCCTCCACAACTTCTAAATTATATTAGTGCTGTTTCTGAGATGCTATTTGTAAGGAAACAAAAATGCTGATGTTTTTCTAAGTATGCATTTCATATTCTACTTTTTTGCACAATGTTGAAATGAAGCTGAAGTGGCTCTTTCTAAATCAACAAAGGTTTTCCTGAAGCTATGTTTCAAGACATGAATTTCTGATTTTGGGTCCTCTCCTTCAAGTAAGAGACATATATATATATATTTAAAAGGCTTCCAAATTTTTATTTTGTATATTACTGTCATACATTTCTTCTGTAATTAAAGAGTCAGCAATTTTTTAAAAAAATATTTCCTAAATGAGTTTTTAATCATGGAGATTAGCATCTTGATACACTAAAAACATGTCAAAATACAGAAATAGATTATTTTTAACCTTTAGAAATTATAAAACAATTTTCAGTTTTATTGCATTTCAGATGTAATTTTCCATTTCTTTTCATCCTAAATCAGCACAGTTCCTAATCTTTCAGAAAAAGAAAATTACTACTTTATTTGCAGTTATTTAAAATGCTAGTAGGCTGCAAAGTCCATTTTGATTTAAAGTTTCTCTTTATAGGGAATGGTACACATTTCAATTTCTGCTTGTGTTTCTAATATTCTCTCTACAAATATTTGATATCTGGGTTTAATTATACTGTAAAAGAAAATCCTGTGTTTCAACACTATGCAATTGACTTTTAATTTAACAAGCAGATATATGTAAAATATCTTTAGCAGAATCATGTAAATCTGTATGTAATGCATCATTCCTTTTTGTCTGTACCGTTTGCAACACTTAAAAGAGAAAGAAGAAACTACTAATTTTTGAATATAAAAAATAAAATAGATTCTATGATTCAAATTAATAATTTTTCAGATGACTGAGGTGAAATATTCAGAGTGAAATGCCTAATGAAAGATAGAGCTTTTACTCAGGGTCATTGTTCTATTTATTCTATGGACAGACCAGAATGGGGGTGCATGCCAGAAGGATTTCTTTTTGGTGAAGACAATTAAATAGCATGACATATCAAGAGGGGTGCCTGGTATGTGAAGTTACCCACAACAGAATTCAAGTTTTGCCAGGGGAGATGCTGGCTTATGGGATCCCCGTGAGTATATGATCTGGGGATGGAGATGTGAAGGGGTGCAAGGATAAATAATATTTAAAATGTGATGCTTAAATCTTTCAATCCTTATGTGAAATCCTTTGAATGATTGACAGTGTTGTATTGGTTATGGAGTAAGATTATGATTCTGCACTGCAAAAAACATACTCAGTGTTCTCCTTAGAGTGGGCATACATCAGGAGACAACAGTGTAAGTTTTAGCTGATGTTTAAGATCTGGAATCAAATTGCTTAGCCTTCAAATGGGCATTCTTGGAGGTGTCAGATATATAAAGTTTAGATTCACGGTTTGCCTCATTAACACCTGCTGCAAGTATTGAAATATCTGTAATGAATTAAATTGGTCTTGAATTTGGCTATAAATGTCCATCTTATCATTAGGCAGAAAAGCTTGATGACAGCAATGAAATTTTTGACTTCCTAACAACTCAATGATTGGTTTTGTTTCTTCAGTTATCCATGTTTCTGCTGTCCTCTGACTACAGAAAGCATGTACTAGTTTTTTTTCATTTTCCCCTAAGGGAAGCTAGTATTTCACATTTAAAAATTTTAAGGAACTTATTTGTGTAATTAAATGCAAAAGAGCATATTGCAGCATTTAGAGGGCATTTTGAAAACTCTTCTGCATTGGCCTAATCTGTTTTTTATTGATGTCAATGGCAGTTCTACCATCTGCAAGATCAGAAAGAATTCTTTCCTAGAAGGTTTTTTAAACCTATCCTGTATCTGGTTTTCTGTGTAAGATAGAAAACACAGCGAAGGAAATCTTGTTTACACTAAGGTCCCTTTCTATCAGGCTAGCAATGTAAAATACCCTTTTGTATAAATGGAAGCTACAAGTTCTTTAAGTCTCTTTTCTTTCTATTTCCCCATGTGGACCATAAAGCAAAAAGAAAACTTAACATAAATGAAATACCAATCTACAGGTCAATACAATCAGAAATTACTTCTCTGTAAAATCCAGTTCAGAAGCATCTGAAAGTATATGTTTAAATTTCAGTCTATGCTCATGTCCATGAGAATCACAGAAACAGTTAAGGAGGTTCATTTCAGAGCAAGACTGAGGAGCAGGTACTTTGTTGTAGACTTCTGGTGAGCAGGTGAGCAGATAAATCCTTATAATCTGGTTTGATCTGGTAGTCAAAGTTAATGAGAAATGCCTAGTCAAGTCGTGGCTTTCCGTTATGATAGCTATAGATAACATTAAACTTGAACTGTAAATAAACCATCTGAATTTAGTAGAGTTTCCATTCCAGTGTTCTCAGGAAGAAAATACCTGGAATTGGCCCCATTTTGGTCAGAGCCAGTTCCAGATGGCTCCAAAAGGCACTTACTATTGTGCAAAACTGAGCCAGTCAGTGACACCAGTGGTTTCTCTGTGTAATTTCAGAAAAGCTAAAAAAATCCTGCACAACAGCTCAGAGAGACAAGTGATAGAATGTGAGAAAAACTTCCATGCAGACACCAAACTCATAGAAGGCAAAAGAGGTGCTCCAGGATTTATAGCAGAGAATCTCCTGCAGCCCATGGAGAAGAAGACAGTGGAGCAGGTTGCCCCTCTGCAGTGTATAGGGAACCATGATAGAACAAATAGTCACACCACAGCCCATGGAAGACCTTGAGATGGAGCAGTTGAATGTGATCTGAAGTAAGCTACAGCTTGCTCAGGACTCACGCTGGAGAAGTTCACTCCTGACGGCCTGTAACCCATGAAGAGAATCCATGCTGGAGAAGTTCTTGAAGAACTGTAGCCTGTGGCAACTGCCTACACTGAAGCAGGGGAGCAGTGTGAGCAGGAAGGAGCACTAGAGACTAAGCATTATGAACTAACTGCAGCTCCCATTTCCTCAGTCCCCCACTCAGTTTGGGGAGTAGGTGTAAGAGTCAAGAGTCAAGCTGAGGCTGGGAAGAGAGAAGGTAGGGAGATACTGTTTTAAAATTTGTTTTGATTTCTTACTGTTTTACTTTGTTATTAATTAAATAATAAATAAATTAATCTTCCCAAGTCATGACTGTTTTGCCCATGGTGATAAATGATGAGCAATCTACCTGCCCTTGTCTCAACTCAAAAAGATTTTTCAGATTATTTTGTACTTCTGTGCTGCTGAGGAGGGAGAGTAAGAGAGTGGGTTGGTGGCCACCTGTCAGCCAATCAAAGTTAGCCCACCACTACACCTTATTTCCACAGCTAGTAGAAGTACTCTACAAATGAAGCTGTACTTATCATGACAAAGCTTCAGTGAAGGAACAGCTAGGCTCCTTGAGAGGCCCTTTTGAGTTAGACCAAAGAGCAGATGCACATCCACAGAATCTGGATGTACTGAATCTCGTTATTATCTTTATGAATGTTCACTGCATCAGGAACACAACAGGAATCTGATTATTTTCCCTGGAACAATCACAGGATTAGTGGAATATAGATGGAGATTGAATCTGCATGGAAAATTGTCCATGCTGATTTCTATTAGGAGGTGCTGCTGTGCAAGATTTGCTGCTAATCATGTGGCAAAATTACAAGAGACAGCAGAAAGAAGAAACTAATAAACAGAATAATAAAAGTAATTTTAATTATTAAACTTCAGTGTTATAATTTATCTGCCATTCATCACTGCCACAAATAAGTATAAAAAAGGCAAAAAATCCATATGCTTCATCCAGTCTAATTTACTTTTGCATAATAAATTAGTGTAATGCAGAATGTTTAAAAATATGAATAATCACCAAATTACTATCCATTTTCAACAGGCAGTATCTAAATTTTAATACAGACAGCTATTACTGTTAACCTATGCTTTATGTTGACTGAAACACAATGAAACCTCAAATGGGTATTATGGACATAGTCTCAGTCATCAGCCACTAATGATGTTAAATGATGAATTGCTACATTTTTAATAGAACAATCAGAATCCAGTGCTTTCATTATCTTTTTCAGAATATTTGGTATGCCCACTACTGTTCTTCCAATTAGTCATTAACAAAGCAGCACTGTTTGAAAAGATAAAGGAAATGATGAGTCATATATGACAGGTAATTTTCTCAATTCGGCCTGGGAAGATATGGAAGTTAAGGCTGTTTTCCATCATTTTTCCAAGGCATGTATGTGACAGTGTCACTTTTGCACAGAAACCTTTTCAACTAAGTAAATGCAGACTATGGAAGTAAAATGAAACATTTGCTTGTAAATCTTCTAGGGCCATATTGATCTAGATATGTAACTTAATTACTAGTACTATTAGTTAAATTTCTCCTGAGTGAAATCTCACTGTTTACATTTCTCCAAAATGGAAAAACTCATGTCAACAAACATCTGCTTAATTACTTCTTTCTTTATTGTTCATAAAGAAACAATAGGGAATATACTAGTTCATCATAAAGTAAGCTATTTTACAACTCTCATTATCTTCCTCACAACTGAGCAGGGCTATAAAGACTATTCAGTAATTGAAGGAAGAAAAATAAAACTATTCAGAATTCCAAAAATTATAGATAATATTGAGTAATCCAGAGATGACAATACTTGCAATAATGGGATCCTATTCACAGCATAGATAATCAGAGAATATATCCCGGAATAGTTCAGATTAAAACACCAGGAGAATTTAAGTAATAGAATACACAGCATCCTGAGCAAATTATTACTATATTTTTTTTTTCCTTAGAATTTCTGTCGTAATAGAGAGCTATATATCCTTTTTATCTTCTTGATAATCAAAAGCATGGGGTTCCAGGACTTCCCAAGAAAAGGCATTTGAATCTATTGCAGCACTGTTGCCAGGCTCTTGTCCAGTATTCAGAGTACAGCCTAACAAGTCATTCCCAGGATTCTGAGAAGCTGGTAAATATTTTGTCAGCTGAAAAATCCCACTTTTTGGAACACAAAAAGGACAAAACCAAATGGATAAACTGTACTTTCTGAGTTTCCAAGGCTGTCTTTCACATTAGTTTCTGCTGCTTATGACCACAATAGATCCCACTGTGTAGTTCTTGACTTCTGGACTGTGTTCCATGTCCACTCAGCTCCAAGCTTCATTACTTTAAAAGTGGAAACTTATCTTATTTTACCCAAATTCAGTCTGAATTTGGTTTCTCAAAGTACTAAAGTTGAGAAACATCTGTGAAAGAATTCAAAAGCACTTTCAAAGAACTGAATGGCTTATCAATGAAATGACAATTGGAATTCAGTGTAATTATATGTAAAATTATAGATATGGGGAGAAATACTCCTATTTTCTTATATAAAATAATGAATGCTATGCTGACAAAACACAGTGTGGATGAACATAGCTCAATTCTTGGCATCGTTCAAAAAATTAAATCAAAGGTTACAAATTAGTTGCAAAGAAACAGAACAAATCAGAAAATATTACTATGCAGCTGTTTAAATTCATGATTAGCAAAGATAATGAAAGGTCCTTAAATACATCCTCTTTATCATGGCTGGTGAAATGCATTGAGAGTTTTCAGCATTGTAAAGATGTCATTAAAAATTCTATAAAAATATTCAGTGGCATGAAGGAGGATAATAGAGAGTGACTCTTGCTTCCTCTTCCACTGAAAGAGCAAGTGACCATTGAAGTTAATCCAAAGAGATGGATTTCATGGTCACAAGATCTGTAAACTGCTTGGAACATCTGGAAGATCTGTTTTTTCCATATCGCTAAGTGAATGAATCAAAACTTATGTAGAATACCTGAATGGAAAACTGACAGTAGCTGGGAGGATATTACCCTTACATATACTTCTACTCATGTCCAATTCTCGTCCCTCTCTAGATAAATTGGATAAGATGGTTTGTGGCTTTGTAAAGTTTGATTTCTATGATAAATCCTTTGAGAGTTCTTCTGTAAGAGTTTCCTCTGATTTTCAGAAATGTCAGTGCTAATAACTCTAGTATGTGACTTCAATCCACTTGGAGAGAAGGGTACGATATTGTTACACAACTTCAAAACAGAGATTAGTATTCCCAGGGTGGACATGGCTCTGTCCTTTATGACATTTTCAGAGTGCTCATTTCTTTATCCTCTGTCTTTGCATTTCTTCCTCTCCCTTTATATTTTTTTTCAATTTAAAACTCTGAGGAAAAGCTTGGATTTTTTCTGAATCCTTTATCTTCCTATTAGTTTTCCCTGTGGTAGTCAAACACATAGCACTTACCTTATTATTTCATTTGGAATAACCTGAACTGAATTTATGTAAACCTTGAAATGTACTCTACTTTCTCCCTCAGCACTGCTGGGTAAACATAAAATAGCAGTGTACACTGCAGTGAGGCAAATTACTTAGGCCGTGAATAAAACAAATTATATTAACCCAGGGGCACAGCAAAGAGCATTGTTTTAATTACTACAGAGAACATCATATAGGAATGATTAACAGTAGGGTAAGTGCTACACATGACAACACAAGGTGGTGCTATTTGTGCTAAACAGCAGATGTACAAAGCAAAGTCTTGCTTGCTGACATATTTCCATGGCTTTGGACTAGGTGAGAAGTGCAAGTGAGCCCCATCCTCCTCTGCATCTGCAGGTTCTTACAAGGAGGAGACATTTCCTTGGCAACCTTTATTTGAGTTCAGCCTGACTGGAAGGGTATGTTAATTTGTCCTTGTCATCTCATGAAGCAGGACAGCAGTGTTGGATGTTTTGCTGCATCAAATACCATTGGGAAATTCAGTACTATAATAAATGACACACTTTGCTGTTTCTGGATAGGAGGAGGTTAGGAGCCAAAGCAGCAAACACTCTCTACTATTCCCCAGATTAAAGAACTGCCTTAGAAGGATTCAGGATACCAGGTGGCATAGTAGACAGCTTATTCACCAGGTTGCTCTGTGAAGTCAGGTTGTGCTTTCAATTATAATTAAGCAAGGTCATTATCAGGCATAAAATAATAGCTTCTATTCAGCTGGGTGATTCTCTTTGAATTTCTCCATGGATGGTAGATCTCCCATTGCAACTTTATTGAAAACCTGAGGAAATAACTGCCCAAAGAAAAACTGGGACATTATTGAGTGGTGCTTGAAGGAGAGTGGGGTATTGGGAAAATCTGATTACTTCACTGAAATTAAGTGAGCTCAGATCCCTGCATTCATGAGCTGCTTATTTCTCCAGTGTGCTCCATTAAGCCGTCATCAGAGTAAGCTTTTCTCATCACTAGTTCAGAAAAACACAAAAGACTAATTCACTCCTTCCAGAAAGAACTGAAGAAAAAACCCCATAATTCCAGAAAAATTAATCTGAATTTAAAAATTAGTTCTTTTCACTCAATTTCAAGCAAAAAAAAAACAAACCAAACCTAACCAACAACAAGAATGACAAGAAGAAACAATATAATAGCAAATAAAATGAGGGAGGTGTTTCTTCCTTACAAACTGACTTTAATATCCAGGTATTTAACGTACTTTTTACCTTATTTGATACCATATGCCAGATAGCCAGTTGAGTGTATGAGGCTTTGGAATCCAAACGATTTAATAATTTCATAAGTCTGGTGGTGTCCTGTCCACCTTTTTTACCCTTTCTCTCTCCTGGCTCCTGCTTGAGCCATAGCTGTCAGTGGGAGGTGTGGGAGATCCTGGACCTTGGAGGATAGTTTACTCTTACATCATAAATGTTGGACAGCCTAAGAGCCCTTTAAGCTCTCCTGGGCTGCACACTGGGATATCCCCTTGAGATGCTTGCTTGAGGTTCAACGTTTCTATTCCTTGAGTCTGAGAGATTCCTTGCTGTAAGAGATTCTCAGTAAGTGATTAATAGCATGCTCAAATCTTTGATATCATAGCTAAGAGATATAGATGATAGATTTCATATGTGTAAATATAATTCTTTAGACATAGACTGTTGACCAAGTCTGGGACCAGGACTGGATCCAGCTGTACCTAGACTCCTCTCTGAGGAGGAGTTTAGGCAACAAGGGGGTCCTTTCTGAACCTTGTGATTAAATGGGAGGGGAGGTTCTCCCTGACATTTTGTCTGACCTTATCCTCTATGCAGTAAATAATTTTACCCTAATTAAAAAAAGCAGTGCAAAACTCATCTTCAGTGGAAAGTGCTTTTTTCAGATGTGAATGTTTTCCTTTATGTATTTTTACTATAAGCAGGTAAAACAAAGCAGTGCATGATTGCCCATTCTATGTCTAAGATGCAAAACTATTTTTCAAGAGGTTAGTCATATAATTCTTTAGCACTTGTGGGAAGACAGAAAGAACAACTTATGAGATTACAGAGACCTTTCAGCTTCTGCAAGTGCTTTTTAAAATTCTGTTCTCTCGAACATCACCTATCTGTTCTTTCTCTGGTAAATCCTCAAGTTCAGCAGCAGTCTCTGCTTCTGCTTCTCTTCATTAGCCTCAATATATGCAGTCAGCTTTTCTTCTGCTGTTTTGCTGAAACAGTTGTTTTTCTAAATTATTTCGTCAACCAGTCTTTATGTGCTCAGCTGCTTGTTTCTAGACCTCTGTTTCACAAGAAAATTGTGTTGTAGCTATCAATTTGCTTTCCTCCCTGTCCCAAATTTTCTTTCTTTTTAAAAAGTACCAAAGGGTAACATTTTGATTCTGGAAAGAAAAGTGCTGTAAGCTTATGATTTCATTCAAATTATTTACTTTAAATAATTTCCCAGAAGGTAACTTCCTGATTTTTGATGCCTGACAGCACTGGGAATCTGAAAAGATTTCAGAAAATTCTTGCAAATTGAAAGCCCCATTTTGTTTAACATACATGTGGAAACTTTTACTTCACTACAGAGAAGAAAAAAAAAACCACTGGATTTTTTTGCCATAATATTTTTAAAGAGTTAGTTCTGGCAAACTTTCTGCAAAATCCTGCTCACTATTTATTTTCAAGATGCCAACAAATGAAACTATGTGATTATGTGAATCATAGTCTAATTTTTTGCTGTTTTGCTTAACAGAGTTAAACAGAACATGTTAATTCAAATTTTTAATTAAACTCAGGAGTTTAATGGAATAATCAATATCCAAATGATTTTGAAGGATAAAGAAATCATATTTATTGTATTTTGAATAGCTTGCTATTCTGTTTAAACACAGAATCATAGAATCACAGAGTTGAAAAGGACTTTCAAAGGCCATGTAGTCCAACCATCCAGAAGTGATCAGGGGCATCCTGCACTAGATCAGGTTGCTCAGAGCCTCATCAAACCTGGCCTTGAATGCCTCCAGGAATAGGGCCTCCACCAATTCTCTGGGAAACCTCCTGTACTAGCTCACCACCCTCATGGTGAAGAGCTTCTTCCTTATATTGAATCTAAACCTACATAGCTCTAGTTTAAAACCATTGCCCTTTGTCTATCACTAGATAATCTGCAAACAGTCCCTCCCCAGCTTCTCTGTATATCCCCTTCAGGTACTGGTAGGCCACTATGAGGTCTCCCTAGAGGATTCTTCTCCACACTGAACAACCCCAGCTCTCTCAGCCTGTTCTCTCAGGAGAGGTGCCCCAGCCCCCTGATCATCCTCGTGGCCCTCATCTAGACCCTCTCTAACATGTCCATGTCCTTCTTGTGCTAAGTGCTCTAGAGCTGAATGCAGTACTCCAGGAGGAGTAAAGGGGCAGAATTGCCTACCTTGATCTGTCCCAGGTCCCTTTGGATGTCATCCCATCCTTCCAGCTTGTTGACCACATCACTCACTCAACCTGGAGTCATGCACTTGCTAAGAATGCACTTCACTCCCCTGTCTATGAAGATATTAAAGACCATCAATCCCAGCAGAGATCCCTGAGGGACATCCCTTGTCACTCCTCTCTATCCAGACATTGAGCCATTGATGGTTACCCTCTGGATGTGACCATTTCCATCCACACTGTTAATCATCTGTTTCTCAACAATTTAAATTTCTATGTAAGAAAGTCATACAGTTAAGGACTGATTTTAGTATCTTTCTTTAGCATATCTCAAGTGGCAATTCGAGAACAAACTAAATCTTTAATCAAGGTGCTTATCTTTTCAAGTGTGTGATTATGTTGGTTTACAAAGGCTAACTACTGATGGAACATGTTGAAAGAATTTAATTATATTTAAACAAGTTGTTTCTAATCTTCAGGTATTATGAAATGAAGAGGGAATAATCATTAATCCCAGTGAAGTTATAACTAAAATGGATGGAGGACTAAGGCAATTTCTATCAAAAACAATAGTGTAATTTAATCCCAAACTATTTAGCATATTATGTATTTCACATTGAAAGGCACATGACCATATCTCACTCAAGAACAAATTTTACATTTGTTTTTTTCTTTCTTCATTTGTTTTGATAAAGATAACCTATGAAAGGAATCCCTTTGGTTTACTCTAGCTGGAGAACCTAGCACCAATGATGCTGCAATAATCTTGATTAACAAATCTACCTCAATTGCTGTGCATGCTTGGAAATAAATCATAGAAATAAATAGAAAGATTTCTTTTCCCTACAGGGTATTTGTATCATCCATGGGAAAACAATTAATAAATACAATCAAAGTATTGTATAGCACTTTCCAGATGTAATATAATGGAAATTCTCACATCTGAAAGATTAAGCATTCTGTCCTCTGTGGTATGGCTGAGGAATCATCTCTTTTACTTTTCTGTGTACAGGCTGGAGCTTGATAACTGCGGAAAGTTTAGCAATGTATGGGGAACTATCTTGAAAACTGAAACTGCACTTTTACTCTGCATAACAGATCACATCCTAGAAAACTTGTAGTATTTGGTGTCATAGGATACTGAAGAAAATTCAAAAAATCTTCAGTATCCTATGGCACCAGATTCAGTAGTCTTCTGAATTATTATTCAATTGTTATATATTATTATCCTATAACTGATATAGAGTTATAGTATAAATAGTGTTCTGCTGCAAGCCAGCTCAAGCTACAGCTCTATGAATTTTCATTAATATTTTCCTCATTCTGTAATATCTGAGGAAGTTCTTATATGATTTCTCAAAGAATAATGTAAATTGCAATACAGTGAGCAAGATCTTATTCTTATTTGAACTCTCCTTTTTAGGACCCTAAGACACTTGTTCCCTATGGCTACAGGTTCAGATTTAATTTTCTGACTCCCAGAGGGTGCAAGAGATCCTTGCAGTGTGCTGAGAAGTGAGCATCCTAATTGTGGTTGGGAGGCTGAAAAGTCCTAATAATTTTGCTTTTCTGCAAAGTGACCATGAAACCTGCTACTCTGAGACACTTTATTACATATAACTGTTTAAAAAAAATCCAGTTCCTTAAGTAAATTTGACACTAGAGCCCTACAAATGAAAATAGTTAGACATTTTTGCATTCTTCAAGTTGCTGTACTCAGGTTATGTATGCTGTATGCACAGATGGTTTATAATCTGTGAAACAAAATTTGACTCTTTCCAGCAAAGGAGAGGTAGTATAGACAATAGTGGAAAAATCTAGTTTGGCATAATCCCAAGATATGTGATACAGTTTCTTGTCAATCTTTGTTTCTCTTAAGGAGCTAGTGAGCAGAAATGTCATCTCTACTTTCCATCTTGTACAGTTTCAAACACTTTAACAGTGACGCTTATTTTAACTGTTTTGGGTCAGATCCCTTAAATTGTTTTATATAAATTAGAAAAAAATATTTATTAGTCTACCTTGAATGCAATACTTTGTCCATCCTTTGCTAAAGAATTTGTTTTGAACACTGGCACTGTTATTATACTGAAGCAAAACATTACATCTAGCTGCAAGGAAAAATAGAAAAACAGCCAAAACTTTGCTATGCAGGCTGTTTCTGGAAGACAAAATGTCTCACAAATCACCCAACCACACTATCTGTACCCCAGGAAATGGCAGGAAGGACTGCCCTTGATCTGGAGCCATACCACATTGCAGAGATTATGGGCTTACTGAGTTTTTAGGATACATTATTCCTTCCCAAGACAGAGACTCTTTCATTCTATTGCTATGTTTTTTATTTATGATTACTTATTGATCAAAGGAATGCTTTCGGAGTAACGAATAGTCTTGCAAGGAGCTAAATCAACTGTGTATCTTACATGCACAACACAGTCTTTTCTTTGATTGTTTGATCAGGAGAGGGCATACATATTCAAAATATTGCTTCTGGGCCTGCTATCATCATCACTACCACCACAACCACTCAGCAGGGACTTTGGCAGCAGAAGGAAATTCTGGTCCAAGCTGCATATTCCCCTCAAATTCACACAGCTGACAATATTTAAAACAGGATCAAAAAAGGAGGAATACTGGGTTCCTTCACATCTGCTGTTTCTTCCAGCACTGTTACTTGATCATCCTATTTTCTGATGATGACTGGCAGGAATTAGATATATGTGACTTGTTGACATCCAGTTTGGTTAGAACAAAACATGAATAACAAATGCACACAGAAGCCATCACAGCAGAATGTCTTTTTAGCACAAGAAACGTTGTTCACTGAAATACACCATCTTAGAAAGCAGGTGGAAGATTTTTCTGGTGAATCATCAGTTCAGACAGCATTCATCACTATATTATGAAACATTTCCCTTTTCTGGGTCCCCTACAGAACAGATCAACTTACTGTTATCACATGTTGGTGTACTGAGTCAGTGTTTCAGTGAGCTGCCCAGTGAGGGGCCTCATAACTTAAAAAAGCCCACTTTACATTGGTTTTTTTAAAAGAAACTCTAACCATCAAAGAAACCATAGTCCTGACCATGAAAAGGACTGTATTGAAATTAAATCTTTTTGTGGCATCTAAATAGACCATACCAATACCCTTTGTAAATAATATCTGAATATCAAGTTCCATATAAGAAAGAAAAATTCAATGCTGTCTCTCAAGATATGTTTGTGACCTAAAAAGGCTAGTACACTTACCTAAACTTCTGTTTGGTTGGCTATAACCATTCCTATTATATAATAAGCACGGAGTTTTCTGAATTCTTTTAATTTCCTTTGAATTCAGTTGTGGATGTCAATTTGGTTCAGATAGAATGCATTTAACCTCAGATTTTAGTAAAAAATAGGTTCCTTACAACTTAAAATTGTCCTATATAGCTACTCTAATCTAGTATAGTATTTATTCAATGGAGAAAGATGAACACATTTAATGCATTTTACATCCCACCTATGTCTAACTAGGGGTAAATTGTTCTCAAGTCTTCTGGCCTTCTTTAAATGCTATTAGTTTATTTGGACAGCATATAATTTTTCCACAAGTAACTTTTTTTAAAATTAGACAAACAAAATCCCAGCCTGAGTGTCTGGGTAGGGTCCTAGGCCTTACAGGCAGGCAGTTGTAGCCTTTTTTTCTGTTTTCTGTTTTTGCAATGGAATACCTAATACTAGAATCATTAGCTTAGACAAAGTCTAAGCTTCCAGCAAAAGACTTATGTATGAATATTAACACTTTATCAGCCTTAAGGCTAAGACATGCTAAGTGGTAAATGGTCTATTACTTCAATTAACTTGTCTTGCTGTGATTGTCTCAGGCTGGTATTCAAGAATGAACATGTACCAATATGACTCACATGTAAACAGATCCACCTTACATAAGCGGGGAGCCTGTATTTGCATATAAATGGCTCTTGTTCTATTGAGAGCTACAGCTTTTGGTAGTAACTTTCTATCTCAGAGTAGGTTTTATAGCCCCATGCTGTTGACCTAAAAGTTGTCCCATGTTGTTGACCTAAAAAGCAGATAAGCAATTTTGATATAAATGCAGGACAGACTGTAGTAAAATTAAATATTCACTGCCTTAGACTCTAGCAAATTATTAAACCAGGATGTTATGCTGTCTTTCTCCTTTAAGAAGAGGTGAGACTGATGTGCTGAAAAGCACCAGGAGAGACTGTAAACTGGAGAAGGAAGAGTCTATTCTGAGGCAGCCCAGGACTGATCTGAGCCAGAGGTTTTTCCACCAGCTGGGTTTTGATGGAGGCCTAGCTGTAAAGGAAAGATAGACTCACTTTCTCCCACAGAAATTAAATAATGAAGATGATAATGCAGCTATTGTCTTCTGTTGGACTGTATTCCATCCGTAAAAGGTGTTTCCACAACTATGTGTGTAAAAATCTGACCCTCCCAAGAAAAAGAAGGAGATAGGAACATGAAGCTTGACCTTAATATGGACAAAAAGTTCCAAATGAAACAATAAATTAAAAAAGGTTTTATATCATCATGTATGTATTCTTTCTGATTAAGGAGGAAGGTGAACAGCAGATTTTCATTGAATGCCATTTGTTTTACTTAGTATCACAGAAAAACACCAGCAAAACTCATTTTTTTATTTTACTCATGCTTTCTTATAAAGTTTTCTGAGGTTGATTAATGCAAATCATAGCTAGAAAGTAAGATTTTCTGTTCTTTACCCTTAAAATAATCCTAGTCTGAATACTTTATACTGTGTCAGTGAAAAGTTAAATGTATGTGCTTGTTTATTTTTATGCACTTTTATACACCAATGTGTTGGTGTATACATATGTGTGTACATATATATAAAGAGGCTTGCTCAGTTCACATGAATGTCTATCTGTTTTTCAGCAGGCTGTATGACAGAAATGTTATTTATAGTTTTTCAGCCAAAGGCCAAGAACTTTGCTTGTGGGCTTTAGATACATATACAGACTGATTACTGAAGGATTTCAGAGGGCAAGTGCTGAAGAAAAGTAGGTCAGATGATTGAGAAAAAAACCCCTGATACGTTGCTAAAGATGCACATTCCATAGATATTTTTTTTTCCAATATGATCTTGTTATATACTTCAAGTTTGAAATTTTCTTTATGAAAGTCTTTAAGAGATTATTTAAAATTTGAATATATTAAGAAAGTTGACAGCAATGATTGAAGCACAAAATATTTCCTCAATATTAATGACTAGCCTAAATCTCTGTACCTTGGGCAATGAACATCTTCTAGCAGATCATTAATCCCTCAACATTCCCTGTCCTGAGGTCATCAAAAGCCACAGACTGGAAAAATAGAATAAAATATGCATATGGATTTTACTTTTTGAACTATAGAATTTAATTTGTATATACAGATCTTAAAAGCTATTGCCTTAGTGTTAGACAATCATATAGGTAGCATTATCTCTCAAATTTCTATTAATCTTATAATAATTAATATATGCTCATAAATATTACTTTAGTAATAATAAAAACATCAAAAGCATATTTCAATTCTAAAACTCACAGTGAAGCGAAGTAGACTTGTAAATTTTACATAAGAACTGAAAACAAATTGAGGGAACATCATTTCAATCTTTTGGTAAGTCAAGCATATGCAAGGAAAGAAAAGACATATTATTGCAAGATGATTTTGCACTCTAATCTTATCATGCTCTTATTTCAAATATTGATTTTATTATAATTACAATGTAAGTGGTTTGGTTTTGAAGCGTCTACTTTACAGGAGCTTCAGTAAAGACATGGCAATTATTTTCCCATGCTGAAATATACTGAAGCTGTCTACTTCTCTCCATCAGCTGTTTGGAGGACCTAAAATGTATAAATCTATATTGCAGTCCTTCAGTTAGGAAAAGTGATACACTCAGGCCTATCTCAAACTAACATTCTTGAAATTGTTTCTCTAGAGTAATGGATGGAAAGAATCTCTTACTCATTCAGATATCATGATTCACTGATTGTAAGGAAGACAGGGGTGACAAGTTCCTAAAAACAGTGTGATGTTTCAAGTGAATAACACATAAATAGAAGAAAGGATGCTTGGATAACCTTTGTATCTGAATTTAAAATTTAAGTTTACAATTTCAATGTTGGAGAAGCAATGATAAACACAACCTACATGTAAAATACAAAACTGGAAATCATGTTCTAGAATTCTTCACCACAGAAGAGAAAGAAGAAAATAAATGGATTAATGACAATATCCATTTCAATAGTTTTCAAATCATATTTTGTTTTTCTTTTTTTCAATTTAAAATAACTTTCTGCCTTTTAATAGTTATTATAAAGCAACAGAAAATAAAATTATAGGATAAAAAGCTTTTGAAATATTTACTTAAAAACAAATCTATCACTATTTCATAAAGCAAATTTATATCAGTCATAGAATCATAGAACAGTTTGGGTTGGAAGGACCCTTAAAGATCATCTAGTTCCAACCCCTTCCAGAGTCACTCTGAGCTGCACTCTTGTGCAGCATCTCCTTTATTTGATACCTTGAAAGAGTATCTGATGTTACTTCAATTAGCTATTGGAATTTGTATTTTGTCTGCAATAGATATAAATAACTGTAGAAAATCTGACATGTCCTCTGGCAGACAGTTCTATTTACTTAGAACAAACTCAACGTATTTCAGGAATCATCAATGTTGGGTCTTATGTTCATGAAATAACAGCTGAAAACCCTTTACTGATGAATAGGCTTAAAACCAGGAGTCTACTGAGACTCCTGATCACAAAAAAGAGGCACAGGTCCAATTTGGTGATGTCCAAACAGAGCAGAGGGGTGCAGCTAACTAGAGAAGGCAACAAAGCCTATGGTAATATCATGAATAAAAATATTAAAACCTCTGCTGTAAATCAACAGCCTGAACGAAACAAGAGAGGCGAGATTTCAGTTTTAAAAACTTTCAGATTGTTTATCAGAATCATGCAGTCACAGAATCACAGACTAGCTCAGGCTGGAAGGCACCTCCAAACATCACCTAGTCTAACTGCATACTCTAAGCAGGACTAATCAAAGTAGATTGCCAAAAAGTTCCAAGGACAGAGATCCCAATAACATTTAAGCAGCCTGCTACAGAATTTTACTGCTCAAATGGTAAAAAAGTAAACAAAATCCTAATACCTGACTAAATTTCCCATGTTCCAAGGTATAATGACTTTTACATTGCTTTGGTTATTGCTTTTATTCAACACTACTTTGTGGAGTTTTTCACTGTTGCAATATTAGGCATAAAATCAATGTTGTGGTATTTGTGGGTCACTGAATTGGAATATGTCCCTCTTGTACTAACAGAGATGCATAAATACAGCTCTCTAAGTGCCAAATGTGTTGATCTCATCATCACTCGGACATGTAGACTTATCTTGCAACATGTTGTGACCTTCTCATAACATCTGAGCATTTTGTGAATAGAATGTCACCGAAGAAACTTTCTCAAAGATAGAGAGCTTCCTCACTCCTTTCCTGGCCAGCATTTTAGATTTATTTGCATTAGATAATAGATAATATATTATAATTTCATTTTTAATTAAATAAATGTTGTTTTAAACTATTAAATGATTCCACTCTGAAGAAAAACAATTATTTAATTAAACCTCATGTAATTACTAAGCAAACTTAGGCTATAGCAAGATTGTCTTCCAGTTTCTGCAAATTTATTATTCTTCTGGGTAATGTTTTTTCCTTCAGCATGTCTCTCCAGGTGCAGTTCTCAGAAGCCATTTAATCTGTGGAAACGCAGGCTTCTGCATCCTTCCACCTTTGTGGGAAAAGTTATTTCTCAGCCTGTAATAATATGCAGATCAACAGCAGAAATTTTGGACCTGTCTCTTGTCTTCTCTTGCTTATTCAAGTTGCAGTGCAACTCTATTAAACTCAAAGTTAAAATAGCCTACACAGAAGAACAGAGGTGGTTTTGATTTGTATTATTTCCATTTACGTAAATGTAAAAGAAGTATGTTTAGAGTGCAGCACGTTACTATTTCTAGAAAGTACATAACATACATTAATCAAGGGAAAATTGTTAAAATTCTCTTAAGATTTTGCTATAGATAATGCTATAGGTATTTACAGATTTTTAAAGAAAGACCTTGAACACAAAAGAACTTTTTGCTTAAGGATATTATGAAGCAAAACATTTCCACTCATTCATTTCAGATTCTGAAACCAAAATAGAACCCAGATTCTCCTGCCTTCTTCCTTCCAAATTTAAGTAACTTAATGGATGAAGAACAAAAAATTGGAATTTTATACACACTCACACACACATCTTTATGCATCTGAACAGCATACCACTACTTATACACAAAGACTCCTTATAGATATAGAATAATAAATATGAATTTTCACATTAATGAATTAAGAGATTTTTTAACTTTATGCCTGCAGGTGTAGGTGTGTATGTATACAGGATGAGACTAGAAGAGTGAGCATACACATTCCCTTACATTTCTATTCAGAGTTGAATCTCATTTTCCTGGCTTCTGAATTAAGAGAACTACATATGCTCCCATTCCAACTGTGAGTCACTGTAATGGAAAGAAATGCTTAATGGAAATAGCTTACAAAACAATTGCATTTAATAGATGTATCTGAAAAATAAATAAAAATATAGCAAGGAACAGTGATCCCCCCACATATTTTGAAATATTATTTTTTTTCAAATTTCTTTGTAAACAACATTCTAATCAAAGCCAGTCCTTAAAGTTACCCTTGGCTGCAGCCTTGAACTTTGACTCAATCAGCCTAGCTCTGTAGTCATCTGGAGAACATATGGGTATTGTTCATCCCCTAGATAAATGCGGTCCAAATCCACAGATACTTTTTTGTGATGTTTCAGGACTGCCAGACAGACAATACTATAACTTGATTTCCCTCCCTGGACTTAGTCAGGTGGTGGGGAATATATTACTACTTGGAGATTGTCACTTGGATTTATGCAATGGATTTTTTTGGTCTCAGGTCTAGGTGTTGGATAAACATAGACAGACAGCAGTACAGTGCAGAACACTTTAACCTTAAAATATTGACAGTTCCAGAACCCTCTTTTTGTTGAGACAGTCAGAAAAGTTTTGCTGCTGCTATTTCTTCAAAGTCTGTGTTAAAGATCATTCTATGAAGGGTTAGAAAATCAGTGACTCAGTGTGATCTATTTAAATAGCCAACAATTGCTGTATTACATGTATTAAATGCTGTATTAAACATTTTTAGTGGGGCAAATTTATTATAATTGAAACTGTCTATATTATTTATTATTATTCATCAGTATTTTTTTTAGTGAAGTGGATAAGTTCCTTATTTGTGGCTCTACATAACCTACTCTTAATTAAGGGATAGAAGGAATCTTGTCTTGGCAAAGAAGTGGGTGAAATAACTCAGTAAATCTTTTCCAGTTCTCAGAGGGAGAATTGATACTACATAGAAATAGAGAAATCATCATTTAAATCCATTTCTCATCAAGCCCAAACTTGGAATTGTTATCAGTTATGCATCAGTAATTCAGATGAAATCTGAGAGCAAATAAAAGGCTAATCAAAACCAGAGAGGAGTTGTAGCTGCAAGGGCAATAAGGAAAGGACATGTACACTCATCCAAGCTATGGGATTATCCGTGTGCCGTACTGGAAACAATGAAGACTATTGTGAGAGCTATCACTGCTATATTTGTCCAAACATGTGGTCCCCCACCTTGGGGACAGATGTCATTTCAAAGCACCTCTGCTTTCTGTTCTTTCCGGATGCTGTTCATAGGCATCTCAATGTCCCTATATGGAGCAAACAGAATCCACAGGGAATATATTTGTGCAAGGATGGGTGCTGATAGCAGTCTAGGAGTTAGAGATTGAAGTACTCTCATGTTGACATGGATTTGATGAAACCATCTTGTAAATCTCCTCCATATTTGTATGAATTGCTCATGTATTGCAGGCACATTGTGGTAGCCAAATAGTAAATGTTGAAATCCTTTGAGGGATCTCCATTTTAGGGAGATCTTCATGAGCAGAAGGTTTCAACAGTTTATCTCTTTGATTGCTTAAAGTCTGTAATCTCTTCTGAGAGCTCTGACCTGAGTAACATAGGAATGAAGAACATAGCTCTGAGTTGATGTTGAAGATCAGGATCCTGTCTTAACCACAGAGCTGATAAAGCTGCTAACACAGTCCTATTCCAGCTAGGGCTCAGGAGAATTGTCAGCTTTTTGTTGCACAAAGAATTAGAAAAAGTACCACAAGTGAATTGGCTAAGGTTCTCAATACAGCAGTGTACCTACTACACATTGAATAAATACATGTAAATTAAAGCAAAGTCTTGAAATAATGATTTTAACTGCCCCTATCTTGCAAAACTTTTCCCCAATGCATAGCACAATAGTATTAATACTAATTTTTAGATAATGAGGGAACACAGTGGGAAGAAAATATCTAAATCTTTTGGATTGGTAATGGAAGAGGTGTTTCTTCAGTTGTTAATTTGAGTAACACATATGGTGGGACAGTTGCGTAAGTCAGGCTTTACTAAAAGAACTACAAATAAGCCAAAACACTCCCACACAACAAACAGCCTGTAACTGCAAATATCTTATTGATACTACACTATGTTAAATTGGTACTGTGCTATGTTAAATACATCATGTGAATAGCTGTACAATATTTTTTTACTCAATAGCTAGGTTAGCTAAGGTCACCTATTGATCAACACTTTCATATCTTTGCATTTTAATGAAATATTCCCTGAAATACTGGAACTGACCAGTGTCTCTTTTAGATGACAGCAGAAAAAAACTTTTTGTCTTAGGGATAACCTGTCATTTTTAAAATATAACGGGGGAAGGGAGTAGGAATTCCTTCAGCTGATAGTGCACTTACTGAAACTACAAAAAGACCAAAAAATTAATTGCTAACCTGCAATTAATACCTTCTAGCATAAAAATATCCAGACTTCCTAGAGAAGTTAGGTGATTCATAACAGAACTGGTTTGTCAGACAGAGAGGCTTGTGGAAGGGGCAGTGAAGAGGTGCATGGAGTGTCTTGATAGTTGGCCTGGGGATAAGTGAAAGGGAAAAATATCAGAAGCTTTTTAGACATCCTGTTGAGGATTGATGGGTGACATAAAACCCAAGACACCTGAGAAAGGGGCATACTTTAATCCCAAATAAGCATGCAAGGTGAGCATGCTGCTAGTTCACCACATTGATTTCCACTTTTATGCCGTCATGCTTGGAAATAAAATTACCATTTCTTGTCATCTCAGTGGGAATTCTGATTGGATTGCCAATTATCGACTTTAAAAGAAGAATCACAGTTAGTGCATTTATTATAAACAAAGTCCTTGAATCTTCTCAGATTTAGTCCTCACTGGTCTTTTTCTTGCAACAGCTCTGAAACACAGAAAGCTGTATTTATTGAATAATTTCAGTCAATAGACCAAATTCTGAGTAAATAACATAATTTTAAACTCAAGACTTCTTTACATCTGCTCATGAAAAAAAATCAAAATAAATTAATGCTTCTATGTAAATTTGTAAAGACTACTTATTATCTGCCTATATATGAAAATAGAACCCCTGCCCAAAGTCCTACATTTTCCATGTCCTTAAACATACTGCATCAGAACATTTGTATGGTATGGAATAAGATGTAATAACAGAAGATGGGATGAAGATAGGGTACAGATCCTTAAACTGCCTGCATATCAAGATATGAATCTGTTTCTCACATCTTAGGTGAAATCTTGAAGTAATATTAATAGCTGTAACAAGAGTAATACTTTAATTTTGTGCAGAAGTGAAACCCTTCTCCTAACACCTTATGCCAAAGCCAATTGTTTTATGTGAAAAAAATATTTTTAAACCTAGCATATGACAATGAAAAAAGCATTTAGAAACATTTTTCAGCCAGCACTGATGCTAAAGTGATTAAAAAGCCTTTTACCTGAAACTCAATGTTTCAGTAAAAATGATTAAGCCATAAAATGAAATAATTAGTGCAAAACCTCAACTTCTCTGTACTTTTTTCTTACAGATATGAATATACTGTAAAACATATTACATTTGATATAATTTGTGTGGAAGTATATTCTATGTCATTAAATAAAAGGACCTCTCTCTCCCTTCCATGTTTTGACACTTTCAGCATATTTTATTCTCCTTTTGACCCTTCTGATAACAAGGATATTCTCAGACCATCTCCAAAGGAAAAAAAAAGGCATAAAATCAATGGAAAATGACAGAATGCAATGGAAGCAATTTTGCAAGATCAAAATTTAAATGAGCAGCAGAATTTTTTGGATGCTTATCAAAACCATGCCAACTAATATTTCAAAGTGTGACTGTTATTCCTGCATATACTAAAATAGATGGAACAAGCCAAAGTCAGTAAAATCCTGTGCCATGACAGACAAACATTGCAGTAGAGTTTGCACCTGTAATGGTTCAGAAGTCAGCTTTGTTTTGTTTTGTTTTGTTTTTCCATCTCAAACACTATAATGTGTAAGGATTACTGTGGTTCAAGCTGATTTCAGTAGCACTATACTGGTCTAGGATAGCTTTTGCTATATCCCATAGTGTATGCGCTTCACTTGTTTGCCTACCTGACAATAACAGCAACTGGTTTGGGAAATAATTTTGTTCAGTGAGCATTTACATAGGTGGTTGTAACAATTGCATCTAATTACAGCAACTTAGTATGTTATTTCAAGTAAGATTTAATTCCTGTATAGTTCATTTCATATAGCATTTATATAGGGAAACAGTTTAAATTAATATTGAAAAGACATACTTTTAGATATAAATAATAATTTAATTTGCCAAGACCAGACTCAGAGGGTAACACTGCACTTAATAAATAGACACTTTTGACAATAGTGTACCACATCTGTACATCAACTGTATTTTTGCAACTACTGTTCCATTGCTGAGCAAAAGCATGAGGCTACCAAATAAAACACTGAAGACTTATCATTCAAGGAGGCATCACTTCTATTTAACAAAAAAATTCTCATAATTACTCTTCCCAAAGCAGTATCAGCCTTCACATGCCATTGTGGTACCTGCAGCTTCAAAACACCCATCTACTTCCTTTGTATCCTTTCTTATTGGAGGGGATGATCTGCCAAGCAGCATTTCATGGCAGAAGGACAACCTAATAATTTTCACATAAACGTTAGGCAGTAAATTTCCTTAGCCTCTCTTCTGACTAAAAAAAGGCTTAAATCACAAGTGTTGAAAATGTTAGTGTTCATGGTACTTATTTGGCGTGTAAGAGTTGCCAAATGTGAGGTCTGAACTGATATTCTTCTGTCCTATGATGTGAGGAAATCGCCAGGCTGCTGGATTCTCTGGTTGACTGGCTATCTTCATTTGGCTAGAGAGGACTGAGTAATTCCTAAAAATTCCTAAAAAGGAAAGAAAAACTTCCTAAAAAGGAAAGAAATTGGCCTGGCACCTGAGTACTCCTTTAAAGTGAGATATGAGTACAGATTCCTCACTTTCCACCTGAGCAGAGAGGGTTGAGGTTCTGGCATCCTAGCCTTCAGTCACAAATGTAGTACTCCACGTTTAAAACCAACAAGATCTGAGTCTTCTTTTTCATACTGGTGTGAAGTGAGAGAAAATCTGTTTACAAAAAAGGAAAGCCTTTTTGCCGTCATCCTGATTTGAAGTAAAAAAAAATGTATTCAGTTATTTTACTTTTCAGATGAGCCTCTTCTAACTGAACTTCCTGAACTTAATACGTAATTTGTGGACAGCAGTATACTTACACGGTCATAAAACTCAATATTTATACATAATACATATTAAGGAATGGGATGCAGAGTGGCTTATACTTACTGCTATTACAACCATTGCTAGCTAATTTTGTTATATACCCTGTAGGACAGTCAGAAGTGGAATATTGCAGAGAGTGCACACGTATGGAGAGGGGTGGACAGGACAGGTGATCCAAAACTGACCAACAGGGTATTACATCTCATCTGCATCATGCTCAGTAGAAAAACTGAAGGATTAAAGGGTCAGCTTCTTCCCTCAATCACTGGCACTCAGGGAAGGATCTGTTTATCTGCTTTTGATCCTAATCTGTGCGTTCTAGAATCCAGTTCCCAAATCCAGTTCCCATCCATCCCTGAGTCCAGTCTCAGAGCCTGCTGGTGAGTGATTATCATTCTGGGAGCATGATTCTATTTTTTATATATTATATGCATTTAATTTAGTTTGTTTTTGATATTTTAACTGCTTTTTACTATTTTATCAACAGCATTCCTGCAGAGACAAGAATACAAAAGAGATAAAGTGGAAATATAAATGAGAAATATAAAGGGATCTTGGGGTCCAGCCTCTGTTTTAACAGATTTAAATTATTTAATTTTTATTTAATTTCTGCAGCTATGGAAAGAGACAGTCCAAGCAGCAACATATATTAGAAATAAGCAACACCTACTCCTTCTGGTCCTGATGACAGTCTGTAACTTTATGAATAAAAAACAATTTCAAAAAAGAAAAAGATGGTGTAGCATTAAAGAGAAAACCAGCATTGGTCAGTTCTGTATATTGTCTGTGCAAATTAGACCTTGCAGCAGTTCTCAGGAGACAGAAACTGTTAAATCCTTTTCCTTCTGAAAGCTCAGGAAGGCAGAATAATTTTTTGAAAGCCACAAGTGACTCAGGTTGAGTGAGCAGCAGCTTCATCCTTAGTGGTCTGAGTTAGTACCCTGAAATACAATGCAGTGTTGTCAAGTATATTGCCACCCTAGCTGAAGTATTTGAAAGAGATGTGTACTCCAAGGAGGCAACTCTGGCAGGAACTGGTACTGCTTAAACATACATTAACTGTGTTAAATTGAACTGTGTGCAATGCTGGGAAACTTTAATATAGGCCATTAGAAGATGTAAGGAGATAAACTACTCATGAGGAGAAAAGTCTGTCTCTGGCCATCTGCTTGTCCTGCTAACACACAGAAAAATTGCAATATGCAACAATTCCCTCAATTTACTGAGCAGCAGGTGCCCATCTTTTCCTTCAGCTGTCCAAAGATCATTCTTTTACTACTCTCCCCCTTCTCCCTGGAGGATACCTTCTTATTTTTGCAATGCAAATTTTGAATAAGGTTCTTTTTGAACTAGAATTATCTCAATTTACCTAGTAACCAGTGGATCTAACATGTTGTTCATTCTTGTGAGCATTCTACTCAAATGAACAATCACTTTTCTTCTCCCTAGTGTCGCATCTTTTATAAATGAAAATGACAGCAGTGTTTTACAAATAATAAAAAGCATTCGGTGTAAGGGTTGTGAATAAGGAATGTTGTTTCGACTATGCTGTTACTTTCAATAAATGTTAAACTGAAACTAAAGAAGCAAACAGCATCAGAATATGTTATTGTCTCACATCCTTGGCAATCATTTTTGTTTTCAAAAGGAAGAAGTGAGTTCAGGACTAAGGAATATTATTGTAAGATGGTACAGAAAGAGTTAAGAAGAGTATACATTAAAAAAATCTCCACCAATTATGAGATCAAAGATCAAGATATGACTACATTAAATTCTACAGCAACACTTTGCCTTCTGTGCATATATTTCAAATATCCGTGGTTTTAATTATATGCCATGTGCATTCTGGAAAGGTCTTGTGCCTCTCAGTTAAAATTTAATATAGTAAATTAAGTCTTGCCATGGAGTTTGGGACTTTTAAAATGAAAAAATAAAGCTCAAAATCTACAACCCTATCAAAAAGAAAATATAAATATCAAATGTAGATATTAGGCATGTAGTACAAAACCATAATCTCAACAGCCACTAAGCAACCATCTATGAATCTTCAGCTACCTTTTCTCATTCATCCTGGAGGTTTCATAGCTATTTCTTTACTTCTGCACATACTCTACCACTTTTTTAATAAATCTTGGTACTCAGAAACTAGATGGCACTATGCTTTCAGTTGTGAGGAATCCGATCAAATAAGTGTGTTTCAGCTGTGAATAAACACCCATTAAAACTTTCACAAAGTGCAATTGTGGCTGGGCTGATTGTGGTATTTCCACAATGCACCTTTCACAGCATGCTCTAGGTTACAGCAATCCCTAGTAAATTAAAGACGTGAATTTTAAGCTCTCTTCAAACTGATTTTTATGTAAGTGGACTGGTCGCTCAGCTCTCCGGGGAAAATGGCTGTTTAAGCCCTTTTAATTAAAGTCACTGTGCAGAGAGAAGGAAGCCCATGAGGGCTATGGATGATGAGGGCACTTATCTGGAAAACAGGAAAATGTATATTTAAATTCCAAGAGACAGAGAAGGGAATGATCCCATTTTGCATCTTAGGGAAATGCTTCATCTCCCACTGAGCAGTAAAGCGGAAAAGATGCCAGCAAAGGGTGCCAGCACTCTCACTCTTGGAGAATGCATAGGCTGCCTTTGAATTTCAACAGCTTGACACAGTTCCCAACAGTTGCTGCTGGATAAAAACCTGTCACAGGCTGAGGCAGGGTTTTTGGTATCCTGAATAAAATCTAATGGAACTAATCTGTGCTTGAGTAGCTCAAATCTCTGAGTACAGCCTATAGGTAAAAAAACAGGAATGGTATAAAATTTGGGCATCTTTAGGGCTAAGCACGACAGAGGAATAATTTTGATCACAGATTTGAACACCCAAATTCCACTTAAGTGCTGCTTTAGACACACATGTACACTCAGATCTCATCCCTGGTCAATTTGATATACAGTCAATGTGATGGTGACGGTAGTATTGAAGAAGATAGTTAAAAATAATATAATAGCACTTAAATGTTGGAAAGCAGTAAAGACACATTTTGGTCTTTATGATTCGCTTCAGTCTTAGCAAGTTACACTAACCTTCTGTTCAAAAGACCCTGTTTATCTCTGACATGGGCTGTTATTTTAAAACCAACATCTCTTTATGAGTTCTCTGGCTTCCTAGCATCCAAGATTAGAGGCTACTTGAAGAGTTCAGCTTTACATCAGTGCAATGAATATTCTTCTGTTTGTATTTGCAATTTGCAATTATCATTTTCAATTACGGTAACTTTTCATTTTTTTTTTTTTACTGATTCTGTTCCTTTTTCTGAGGCTATAGATGGACAGCAGAGAGGAAAGCTCTTTGTTTTGTATTGTTATGACAGCTCAATCCTGGGTCAGGAGAAATCCTTTGGAAGAAGGGGAGTTGCTGCTTTCTCTGACAGCAGTTGACCTTGCTCAGCTGGGAGAGGCAGAACATGTGTAGTAGAGTGTGAAGGATTCAGAGCAAGCAGAGGGTCTGCAGCAAGAATAGAGACTGGGCAGATCCAGAGATGATGAGTGAGTAGGCATGCATCCAGGTCTCCCAGAGGACAGGAGAAAAAAATCACTGTTAGAGGACAGTACATAAGGAACAAAAAAGATTTTTTTTTCTTTCTGTAAGTAGAATATGTTGGATTTCTTGTTTATCCTATTGGTGACATAAAAATAACTTTAAATTTAAAAATCATGATGATATCATCTTGGTGTGCTCACTTTCATAGAATCATAAGGTTGGAAGGGACTTTCAACGACCATCTAGTTCAACCCCCCTGCAGTAAGCAGGGACATCCTGCACTAGAAGATCAGGTTGCTTCATCAAACCTGGCCTTGAATGCCTCTAAGAATGGGGCCTCCACCACCTTTCTCGGTAACCTATTGCAGTATCCCACCACCCTCATGCTGAAGAATTTTTCCCTGATGTCTAATCTAAAACTACCCTGGTCTAGTTTAAAATCATTACCCCTCATTCTATTACTACATGCCCTGGCAAATAGTCCCTCCCCAGCTTTCTTGCAAGCCCCCTTCAAGTATGGTAGGCTGTTATGAGTTCTCCTCAGCCCCTTCTCTTCTTCAGGCTGAAAAGCCTGTCCTCATTGAAGAGGTGCTCCAGCCCATGCATCATCCTCGTGGCCTTCTATATCCTTCTTTTGCTGAGAGCTCCAGAGATGGATGCAGTACTCCAGGTGGGGTCTCATGAGAGCAAAGGGGCAGATCACCTCACTTGACCTCTTGGCTACAGCGTTGCTGATGCAGCCTTCTGGGCTGTGAGCACACAGTTGACTAATCCACCAGCTTCTCATCCACCAGCACTCCCAAGTCCTTTTCCACAGAGCTGCTCTCTATCACATCACCTCCCAGTCTCTACTGGTAACAAGGGTTGACCTGGCCCAAGCACAGCACCCTGCTCATGTCCTTGTTGAACTTTATGAGGTTTGCACATGTCCAGAGAACCTTTCAGTGAGGTTTGTACCATTTCATCACAAATCTCATGCTCACTTATCATAGTCAGACATGTTTTTATACAAACTTTTTTTTATATTTTGAAACAAATATCGCCTATCCATAACTCATTATGGTTTTAAAAGATTTATCACTCTTGACTTACAGGAGGCATATTGACTTCCTGTGTGTGTCTCCACAGCTTATATAAGGCTAGGTGTGAAAGTTTCACCAAATTTGACATATACTTAATGATACAAGTTTTCATACTGGGGAAAATAGTGACATCACCCATTTCTCTACCCAGGCAAAGCAAAGCACAGCAAACCAAATACAACAAAATAAAACAAAACAAATAACTGAACAACTGGATTATCTGCTTAACCCAAGCAGTAAATTTCTCTGTTGTCAGTGGAGTCATCAGTGTCACACAGGGGAATGGATGTATAACGTGGAACTTGAACATTAATTCCTATTAGAAATGCAAGTAAAATTTTATGCTGTTCTGTGAACAGAATGCAGCTTGAAGGACAATATCCCATGGAAAGCTGTACCAATAAAGCAGCTGTCAGGAAAGATAAGGCCAAGCAAGTAATGGTAATTTCAGCTCCATAGAACTGCAACAACTTTGTGTCTAAATTACCCTTGAACCCGCTAGGAAGTCTGAAGGCTCCTAAATGACAAGACTATCATCAAAGGGCAGCCATGTAGGCAAGTACTGCACCTTAATTTATTCCATGGCCAAATGGCAAGGGATACTCTTTCTGGCTAAGAGTCTGTGGTGATATTTCACCATAGGAAGAGAAGATGCTATGTTGCCTTGAAGAAAACCTCAAATCTAAAGCGCAGGTTTTCTCTTTGAATATATACACAGGAAACCAAAATTCTGATTGGGCCAGCCCTATGTCAGGAGTCCTGACCCACTCTGCAGGCTGATGTAGCAAATTCAATAAATATGAACCAAATATGAGTTATGCATAGGGTTCTGTTCCTCTCCAGCTTACTGTTCCCTGCTCTACTGATAAGGAACTTTTTTTTTAAGAAAAAAATCCCATCAAAGCCTTTTCATACTATTAACATGTGAGTAAGCACTTGGTTTCTATTTGTATATTAGTGAGCACGGGAAGATGTTAAAACAAAACAACCTATGAATGCCATATTTTTTAAAATGCTGTTATCAATACAACAGAAAGCAGAAAGCTTAATAATGTCAAAAGAGTGCAGGAGGTCCCATAAGCAAAAAGTAATGGCAGTTTCATGCAACACACGAAATTATAATGCATCTTATGAGTAAATCAAATAACTTTTTCTTTGTAATTTCTGAATTCCATAAGGGCCATGAAACACATATTTAAAAGGTGTGCAGAAGGACCTTATTCATTAAACAGCAGAGGAAAGTAGTTGAAGCTTTATTAAAAATTGACTAATAGGCATTCCAGATAATTGAACTGACAGGCTGTTTTGACAGCTGCAGGCAAAAATGTGCTTGCTCTAAACAGTTGGTGTAAATCATTTAGATTTTTAGAAAGAGAAATTATGTACTGTTTTAACTTTAATCAGTTTATGAAGTTAAAAAAAGTCTAACTGTTCACCTCGCTAGTTGAAGGGATGCTAATTGGAGGTACTGCCAATGATTCCATTGATAGGGTTTGAACTCAAATAATTGCCAACATCTCACACAATGAGAAAGGTGGAAGGTGAGTAGTTAAAAAAGTTTTGGCTAGCAGAAAATTTAAATTAAGATGGAAACATGACTCTGAACTTAATTTCCAGATAGGCATGGAAATATTCAGTCTGACTGAAGTTAGTGAATCACAGAAACACAGAATGTCAGGATTGGAAGGGACCTTGAGAGATCGTCTAGTCCAATCCAAGAAGATTGCAAGCACCTATCAGATTCTAAAATTAAGCCATCACTAACTAACAAATATGACAAACAATCTGCATCTTGAATGGGCTGTCATAGTGTAATAGGCAATTATAATGTCTAATGGAAAGAAGGATAGATGAATGAAAAATGGATAAAAGATCAGAGAGGCTACTTATTAGATTTTCTAAGTACAAGAATTCAAAGTAGAAGTAATATAGAAAGAAAAAATTAAGCTAGAATTAAATTTGGATTTAAAAAAATAAATTCATTACAAAGCAGATAAATGAGCAGCTGGGTGTCATAAAAGAGAAAAAAAAATTAAAAGGACCAGCAGATTTTTAAAAAGTAAGGTGAATGCAGACTTACAAGAGCTAAAGAAATGATAAATATTTTAATATATCATGCAAGTATTGGCTTACTCTGGAGCCCTCAGCACAAGAAGGCCATGCAACTATTGGAGAGTGTCCAGAGGAGGGCCACAGGGGTGGACCACCTCTCCTGAGAACAGGCTGAGAAAGCTCTTCAGCCTGGAGAATAGAAGGTTCTGGGGAGACCTCATGATGGCCTCATCCCTGAAGCCATTCAGGGCCAGGCTTCATGAGACTGAGCAATCTGATCTAGCGCAGGTTGTTGTTGCTCACTGCTGTGGGGTTGAACTAGATGGCCTTTGAAAGTCCTTTCCAACTCAATACGTTCTGCAATTCTATAAAATGTGCATAGCTGACATTGTCTGTTGTTAAATTACACAGCAGTCTCTCTGTTCTTTAATGATAACACATGTGAAATAGAAGGGAACAGTTACTGACTTTTAGTATGTATGGGTTTTTTTCACAAAAAATATAATCAAAATTTTAGTATTCATGTACTGCTATGCTGAACTTATCTGATGTTTGATTAATGTATTTGATTTATGTATAATAACTAAACAAGAAATCCATATGTTGTTTTGAAAAAGATTTAGTTGACTTGTTTGTAGAAGTCTTTTAGACATTCCATATGATGAGTGATGTTGAAAATATGTATTTCATAGTTACCAGTTTTAAACTACCCGTTAATCCAAGAGGGAAGAACAGCTGAACCACAAACTATTAGTAAAACTGGTTTGCAAATGAAATTTGATTGATATTTTTGGATTTTCCAGGTTTGTATGTGGCATATCTTTGTATAGAGTACATTTGTTTAAAATGCAACACAGCTTAGAATTGCCAGAAACAATTTAAAACCCATGAATGTTTCCTCTAAATTGAATCAGAGAGGGCTGAGAAGCCTCTAAACACTGTACAGGGATTCAATGTTTAGAGTTTAAATTAAACAATTTTAAAAATTGGAGCCTTGCCATCATTTATAACACTGTCAGAGTAAGTACCCTGATATTCCTAGTTCATCTTTACTGGCTAGTATTGCTGTTAAATGTAGTAAATGAAAGGGGTTAAAGGAGCAGAAAGGATAAAAAGTTAAATGAAATATTATAGAAAAATATTTTCAAAAATTGCATTTTATAGTTAATAGAGTTGTTTTTGTGTACACCCTTACACCCAGCCCTGAAGACCATTTTTATGAAACCAGGAAAACATTTCAGACATTTTCTTGCTTCATAATATACAAATACATTAATTTCTTGGTGTCAATGAAGATTTATGCCACATATATTGCACAAGGTAAGTGTAAATAAGAGCTATAAATTGCTAAGCAGTTAATGTAGCTTGTGAATGGACCTATTGTTCTCTAAAAAACCTGAGTTTTAGGGAATTCAGATAACTTAACGCCCATGAGGTGCCATACAGGAAAAATGCTATAAAAATCCAATAACAATAAATATGCATTGGAATTAAGTTATATTAGTTTGGGTGAAAGTGCATACATTTAGAGCTTATTAATATATGTACAGTTAAAAGGAGTTTAAATTAAAAATGTTGTGGGCACAAGTGTGTTCGGCTCACCACATGCGTAGTAGCCCCTTCATTTGAATTGATGTTTAGTTATTACTTCTTGGAAATGCAGGCTGTCTTGAAGTGTCTGAACTGTATAACACTGTAAAAAGAAAGAATATTGCAAGTTTCAGTGCAGTCTGTAATGAAAGTCTGAGTGGAGGACACTTGCTCAGCAATAGGGCAGCTTGTTCTCTAACTTATAGAAAGTTAATGTTTTTAAAACTAGGCCTAGAATTAGTTCAACACAATAGTACGGAGAACATGCCAGACCTTAGAGGAAATGTGGATCTCCTAATTTTGTTATGGCCAATATCAGCATCCAAAGTGAAAGCCTTGATTTCAAAATCTTTGTACTATGCCAAATTTCAGTGGCAGGTATTACAGTGTAACTACTTAAGTCTCCACAGTTCTAATATGCTCAGCCCACTGAAAGGTAGAGACAATTGCCTTGTGATATCAAGAAACAGGAAAGATTAACGTGTTAACAAGCCTTAACTGTTCATAATGATATTTCATGCAAAACTAGCATTAAAGATATGATGAAGTTCACTAGGTGATCGAGAAGTTTCTTATGAGCATCATAGCAATGCACAGAAGATAAAGTTAGCTAGAAAACACATATACTGTGTGAAGATGCTGTATCTGGTGCCAGAGTCAGATCAATCATAGCCAGTGTTCATTCTGCTACCATTCTCTCCGGCACATGACATAGTCATACTCCAACATTGAATTATCTATTCTTTTGCAGGTATTGGATGCATAAAAATGCATTGGTGAGCACTGTTCATATGAGATAAGGAGATGTCTTAGTCTATTAGAGCATAAGAAGTGTTCTAATATAAAAATGAACTTCTGGTTGTATGCTAGTCTGAGACTACTGTAGCTTCGAAGACTGAAGAAATACGGTGGAAAACCATGCCTTAAATTAAAACTCTGCTGATACTCTGATAGTTAACTGTGTTCTTATTACTTTTTTTTTTTCTTTGCAGATGGTCTGTTTCTAGAAAATTCATGGGAAATTAGAAGACTTTACAAAGGAATCAAAGAGAATAACTGCTTTCGAGTGTAGTGATTCCTCCAATCATAATACAACTCATTATTTTGACTGCAAGATTACCAGCAAGCTCTTTTAAAAAAAATGCTTTTACTTTCAGTACATTACTTTTTTTTGCAAAAAAATGCCAGCTTTGGTTAATATACATTATTTCAAATGTGTGCATCTGTTAAAGTTGATATGTAGTGTACATGTAATTTGTTAGTTACCTTGAGTTGAGCTTAGAAGAGTGTGCCTTATTTAGAAAATAGTAGTTTGACTTGGAAATTCAAAGAAAGTAAAATTTAATTAGTTTGGAGGTGAGAAATAAGGAAGTTTTAATGTTTCACAGAAAAATGTGGCGTATCTTAAAATAGGTTGGGAAAATATGCATTCCTACAGGTTATTCATTTGATATGCTCTCCTGAAATCAGGGAAAGTACAAGTCAAAATAATATGAAGTGGTAATCTTCCTTTTCTTTAGTTTAGGTGAATCTGAAAATCCTGAAATGCCACAAATATCACTCAAGTTCAATTTAAAGAGTTCCTCTACTTCAAATTAAAGAGTTCCTCAAGCTTGAAAGAGAGTAGAAGAGATGTGGGAGAAGACACCTACGGCAGTATCTGAAGGAGTTAGGAACAGGATATTTCCTCCAGTGACCAAAAAAGCTTTGAAGAAAAGTGTGCTCATTTCAATAGAGTTAATTAAAATTCTTGCCACGATTTCTTTTTTTAAATTTTTTTTCGTATTCATACAGGCCAAAAACCTAGCCTATGTTGCTACACAGGAATACTAAACAGAACTTTGCCCATATTTCTTTCTTGCATGCTTATTTTAAGAATGATTCTTCAAGTACCCTTGTAAGAAAGAATTACCTTATTTTCAGCTCCAACTTGCAATGGATAGTCCTTCTTTTGTTAAATCTTTTATTGTCTTGCAAAGCAACTGTATGACTTATTAAATTTTTTGGGCAATATTGAGCAGGACAGGTAGTATATATGTATACAACTGAAAAGAAAATAATATAAGCAGTAAATAATTAACATCATTAATCTTTTCCTTTAGTTATGAGTTCTTGTAAACTGCAGGTATACTGCATAGTAGCAGCAACAATACTATGAAATGCCCTGAGCAATTCTTTCCAGAATTGCCAGTGTTAAATTGTAAACATCATTGCTCATCTCATGTTGATACTGTGCATGTGAAGTAGGGATTTATTGTTGAGGATCCATCCTTGCATTGTGCAAAGAAAAGAAAGAACTTGCTACACTGTCCTCTAGGAAAACATTTTTTATCAAGGTAATTTTGGATATTTCCAGCTAGTCACAGAAATAATTATGGGCACTGGAAAGAACACACCAAATAAAACAATAGCACACTTAGAAGTATTTCTTCTTTCCAGAGCTTTTTTTTATTATACATTACTTTAATTTTGGCTCTGAAAATACAATATGAAACATTTAAGTTCTTTACTTTTTCCTCCCTTTGAGAGTTTTCCCTTTTGTTAAAATTGTCTCTTTATGGGCAGTCACAAAAAGAGAAGTTGATGAAACAATTTGCCCAACTCATAGATGTCTGGAATTGTGTGTCCTGGAGTTTCTACTAGAATAGAAAGGTACTGTTCTTTATTTTCCCCATCTATCTTGTGATTTGACTGTGGATATCTTTCTTTATGGTCCCAGCCCAAATTAAAGTTAATTATAAAATAGCATAATTAAACAGTGCATGTTGCTATCTCCAGGAAATAGATCCCATGATTTTTGGTAGCTTTCAGGTATGTTTCTTCTTTACAGAAAATGCTATAAAGCAGTGATATATTTTAACTTCAACATATAATCTACTTTTAAAAATGAGTACATGATTTGTCCAAGTCTATAAAACACAGAGACACATACATAATTTCCACATACTATTTGTCTGGAAATAAGCAGAGTTGATGGCTGAATCATAGAGGAATAAAATAAAACAATGCAGGGCAAGCAAGTGAGACCTGATTCACTCTTAAGTTTTGCTGTCTGCTTCCAGAGACAGACTTAGTAGTAAAGCTGCTATGGATAACAATAGTGCAACCACACTGAAGTCCAAAGACCAGAAAGGACAAACTGAAAATGGCAAGTGAGAAAAAACTTGGATGAAGCAACTGAACAGGACTCACTGCATCTATGCTACTCTGTAAATAAGACTCTAGCACTGGAAAATATGGTTTACAAAGAGTGACATGAATTTTCTAGTATATTAAATGCCCCGGGAGCTTTTCCAAAGCACTGTTTGACTAAGAAATGTTTGATCTGAGAATATATATGAGGCTTCATAACACTCAGAATTTACTACATGAACATACCGGTTAATGTATAGACTACAGGCAAGGTTTGTGTCAGTTCTGGACCCTGATCTTCTGAAAAGGGTTTAACCATTTCTTCCCCATTCCTCAGTTTTCTCATCTGTGGAGAGAGAAACTTCACTATATAGACTAAATGAACCATAATAGATCAAAGTCCAATATAAAAACCAGACTAGCTGATCTTACACACCTTGCCATCAGAAATTTTGTATAGTTTGATTTTATATTCAAAACATTTATCTGGGGAAAACTGCCTTTCGAAACCAGTAATTTCATAAGCAAACTTGTAACCAGTGAAGCCTCAGATTTTGATGCTCATTTTTTTGATTGTATGTTTGGAGTTTTTGTGTGGTTTGCTTGTTCGTTCTTGTTGATTTTTTTTTGTTATGTGGTACAATATTTTTACATCTTATTTTTTATATCTCCCTATGTTTTTTATAGTCTTCATGTTGTTATAACTTTATTATTTTGATTGTACAGAAAATACTTAATAGCAGAAGCTTTGAGGGAATATTTGGGTGAAATATTATTTTACATCTCTGGATCTCTGGGACAGTGGTTAGAATGGTCAACAAAAGATTTGCTTCAGATTACAAATGCTCAGTAGACTATTTTATACATACCTGTGAGTCCTAGAAACATTTGAAAAGACAGGCACATTGGAGAAATCTTGTCCTGTGTATAGATATAAACTCCAGGAGAGATATACCCCTTGAGAACCCACATCTTCCAAAAGGCATATTTTGTGTGCATATTTTATAGTTTAGCTGTTTTGGGAACCTTGACTTTGTGGAGTGAAAGGATGCACATTATCTATCAGAAGGGGTGTCTATTTGTCTTTCCCATGTGATATAAAAAAATTAATGCCAGAGATTTTTTATTTGCTTCAAATCCGTCAAGATCCTGAATGCTAAGTTTAAGGAAAGAGTCCCTGTCTGCACACTTACCTGTCTATGTCACAGTCTGTTGTGTTTACATCATGTCAGATTATGTCAGCCTGTTATGCTTCTTACTCTCACAGGATCATAGAGAACAAGTTTATATCATAAAGCTAAATTAAATAGGAACATGATTGGAAACTAATGCAGTCATTTGTGTCTTAAGGGATTTTTTCTTTTACTCCCTAGCTGCAGTTCCTCTAATGCCTTTAAATGATGCTGTGAGAAAAATGCTTTCACTGCCATCTAGATTTGCATTATGTAATTAATTAACAGCAAATTTTAAAAAAATTCTTGCTTTCTTTGCAAGCAAGAACAATAACAGTAATCATGGTTTCTTCTCTTCGTATATGAATGATTGAGTGGATTGAGAAGTCATTGATGTGGGTGCCAGTGAAGATAATAATTGCTCACAGAATACAGAAACTGCATTAGAAACTGGAGATGATCCTGCCTCTTTTAGTCAATGAATAAATGATCTCTATTATCTCAGACGCTCCAGAGAGAAATATGTTTTACTTTTCAAATAAGAGGCTGGGTGGCCAATTGGCATAGCGTTTTGGGATAATGTTTGTAAATGCTGTAAACCTGCAAGCATTTTTATGATTGCTCAAAGATTACTGGCAAGTTTAGAGCTGAATTTAGAAATTGGAAAGGTTTCAAACCTATATCTTCATCAAATGCAGAGAAATAAAAATAAAAGAGGATATGTAATTTCAAAGGAGTTGTTTCTGTTCATGGCTAGGTGCCCTTCTTTGTTATTTTCTTCTTATTTAGGTGGACTTGGTTGCCTTGCACCTACTGCTTTTTTTAGTTTAAACTAAGACATTCTCTCACTTCTGAACTGTGATTCCAGGTGGTAGTATACCAGTTCTTTTTATTTTGAAGCCCAACATGGCTCTTAACATAGTCTGTCTTTCTGGCAGCTTTTGGCTATTTGAGTTTAGTGACCTCCAAAATCATCTGGTAATATATAACAGATTTTTTCTCTCACTGTGCAAATTTGTTGTATTCTGGAGATTTGTATGGATTTCTTTATCATGCCTTATATCCTTTGCCAAGAACCATTTTATTCAGCATCTATTTGAAAAAAAAAAAAGAACTGCTATTTATATTGATCAGGCTTGTTCATGTAATTACTGAATACATTCATTCATGTGTCAGAAAGAAAAAGGATATAAAATGTACAACTAGATCTAGTTTTTGCACCTAGTGTAATTTGGCATCTTTCCCCAGACTTCAATGGAATTATAATCTGTGCCAATGAGTATAATATCAGGTTCCCAGTAAACTTTAGTACAGTCATGCACATGAATAGAAAAAAATTTCTGTGCGTGGAATTTTAAAAGACATATTTCTATATTTTTCATGAATATTTCTTTCAACATGGTCATTTTAGGATAATGGATCATGCCCTGATACAATGTATGAATCAGTGAGACAACTGTGCTTTTATATGGCAGTGCTTGTCTCAACCCTGAGGCAAAGCACATGAGAGCGGGGCAAGTGTTCTCAGGGAGAGCTGTCTGACAAAATGCATTTCTACCCAAGGCAACTAATATCCTCTGAAACCTATGAGTCTGTTTCAGCAACTCTTAACTCGGTGGGAATTCCAATTAGGATCCTTTCTAAAGATGTATCTGTTACCTGTAACTTTAGATACCACCTATATCACCAAGTAATAGCTCTGATGGTACATGAAATTATTTTTATGAATTAAAATGTACATGTTCTTGGGGATTTTATTTTGATCCTTCTGTGCTTGTACTACTTTCCTCTGTTTTTTTGAATGACGTTTCTTGTTGCTTTTGTCTGTAGTAATGATGACCATTGAGCTAATTTTCAGAGGATCATATTAACAATAACCTTTGGATCACCCATCTGTTTCTCATCTTATTGCTTCAACTGTCTCCTTTCTGGCTCATTGTGAAACTGGAGTAAAGGCAAAATTCCTCCAAGCCCAGCAGATCTTTGCTGGGCTTCTGACTGCAGAAGGATGTGTAGTATGGTAATCTGAATCATTTGCTCATGTCATTGAGGCTTTGTTAACAATGAATATATTGCCACATGTCAATGGCAAATACAACTTCTGTACATGACTGTGGGTCTCCCAAGAAGCCAAAGCAACATGTTTCAGTTCCTGTCTTCTGACACAGATTTGGAGCTCCCCTAGGGTCTCTTCTCTCCAGGGAATGTACAGCTCCTACTTTGTTAAGCTCCTGCCTTTGCATTCCATTCTAAGCACAAATATGTGAAACTAAGGATAAGATGGAGAGTTCTGAAGCTCTCTGGTTTTGTGTACTGACATGAGAAATAGCTCAGCAGATCTACAGGTAAATTTCATCACAAATATTAGAGTATTTTCAATGTAACCATTCATAATTCCATATATGCTTACTGGTAAAGCCTTTAATAGTGCTAGACCTACATAAAAAAGCCACTACACGTAGTGTGTATTAGGAATTTAATACTCCCAGTATTAGCATTTCTCCAGTTTCTTTGGCCAGTGAAAATTGTGATTAATTCTTTGTTCTGCTTTACTCCTGAATTTGTCTGACACATTGTCTTTTCCCACTCAAAAAACAAATATACAAATGCAAAACAAAATAAAAACAAACTTCAGAATATGAGAACGTAATAATAACACCATGCCAGATTTGTTGCTGCTGGGAAATTTTGTCCTTCCTGCCTTGCTTTCAGTGCACCATCATAAAATATATTTTTTATGTAATTTAAAACATATGTTCTAAAGTGTGCTCTGCAGCAACTGAAGAAAAATGTAAACAACCTAAGCCATTAAAATTGCAATACATTTTGTATACCTTTAATGCAGATATTCCAAATTATTTTGCATTGCAATAATCTTTTAAATTAAGTTTGGGTGTCAGGCTGTAACACTGGGTGTAGATGACAGCTAAATGAAGGATCTTTACTCTCCAGTCCAGCGAGCTGCAGTGAGAAACAAGAATGGGGGAAGGGAGGCAAAAAAATTGTCAAGTAGATGAATATAGCCTCTTAACAGCAGCAGTAATGGAGAAACTGTTTGCCATCATGCAAATCTCTGCTTAGTGAGCAAAAAACTTTCTCTAGAGTTTTCAATCAATGTCATTTTATGCCTACATAGCTTTAAAACAAGTAGGCTAGTGTAATAACAAAGCATCGTACACCTATTTCCCAAATGTTTTCTATTTAGTAGTATAGTTTAGTGACTAAATGAGAGACATACCTATATGAATTTTATTTCTTACTGGAGTGTCCAAGGTGAAGGAATATGTATACAAATTATTTGCTATATATTTTGGCATGCTAGAATAAATGCCATAGAGACAAAAAAACAGACATAAACTCATATTTCTGCGTAAAGGACAGATGTACTTTAGTTGACTATTTGCAAGTATAATAGGAAGCTGTGAAGTTGTGACTTGAAAAATGGTTATGTTACTTGTAGGAAACATATGAAAACTGACAGACAGATGGAAATTGCAGTAGATGAGAAACTGGAGAAATTCAGGAATCTCCTGCCGTAATCAGATACAGCAGTATCAGATCCAAATAGATTTATTTGCTTTTTGTCCACATAGCTACCTGCATAAGCATGTATTATACATCCCTCTGAATTAAGCCTATATTACTAGCACATTTGCAAGACAGGGATTTTTTTCTGCTCTAAGGACATTGACTAATTCAAAATCTTGTCCCCAGCTGAGATTACACACATATTCTGTAAAACCTGAACAGCTGAAGGGGATGTTTAAGAGGAATGACAGTCAAAATACCTTCAGTCCAGTGTCATTCTATTTATTGTGTCTGGTGACACTGATGAATTTCCAGAAAGACTTGCATGATTCAAGGCATTTCAATATGGGGATGATTCCAAACATGATCTTATCTGTTTTTAAGTAAAAAATATTTTGAAAGTTGTTCTAATTATTTATTTCTTGAAAATTAATATTTAGCTGTCTTTTCCTGCTTAATTCCCCCAAATCCCTTAGTAATACGAATAAAAATACTAACCTAAAATGCTGATAATAACTTTTGCAGTTCAAACAAAATAGGGATAGAATTAGACTCCTGGGAATTAAAGTTATAGTAATAAAATACAGTATTGAAGCTGTCCCACTAAAATGCGCAGGGAGAATCTTAACCTTACTGAAGACTTCCAAGTGTGCATTTTGAGTACATTTTTGCAGGATATCTCTTCGTAAAGAAATCACAGAATTTGTTCCTATGAAACTGAAAGCACAAACCAGTCTTTTAAAGAGACTGTCGCATGCTTTTGTCCTCATTCTTTGGATTCACTTTTTGAACTGCCTGTTTTTCACTGTCTCTTGAAAAAAAAATCACTTCAGGAACTACAGTTTGATTCTAGAACTGAAAAGAATTAGGATTTTATTGAATAAAAAATATAGTAAAAGAGGCATGACACAAATGATTGTATTTTATCTAACTTTTAAAGTGAAAATTTTTTTTTCACTGCAAAAATTAGATAAGAACTTATGGCTTGTTTACTCCCTGAGGGAGATATTTCAGGTGTGAGCAGAAAGGCTGGATGAACTGTAATGCTCTGCTACGTGTAATGGAGCCCTGCTTACCTGGAGATGGTTGAACACCTGCCTGTCAGTGGGAAGTAGTGTATGAATTTCTTGTTTAGCTTTGCCTGCTTCCATGACTTTTGCTTTACCTATTAAGCTGTCCTTATATCAACCTAAAAGTTTTTCCTTAGTTTTACTCTTCTTATTCTTGCCAGAGTCCTGCTTTTAGGGCTGTATAAGGCTGCATTGCCAGCTAGGATTAAATCATGTCAAAAGATGTATCAGTACAAGCAAAGAGCTCTTTACTTGATCAGTTGCTTAATAATGATTAACCATTTCATTATTTACTTGCTTGCTATGAAGAATTTAGGAGCAAAGAACTCAAATCTGAGAAACAAGGTGCACCATATGCACTAATGAAGTACTGGAACATGGCACAAGCCAGGTAATTATTATTTTACCAATTCTAGAAGTAGGTAAACTGCATTTCAGGAATGAAATTCAATGGCAGAGCTTATTTCAGTTCTACTTCTTTTACAAGACAGTGTTCCATCCCTTAGCATCATCAGTTTTTAAGGATTTTGGTTTTTAAAAAATTGCTCATCCAAAGTATACACCATTGTTTGTAAAGACTTCAAATTATTAATATTTATATCAAGGAAGACAAGTCCTTGACCTAAAAGGAAGGAGCTACTCAGTGATGTGGTTGCAGGCAGCAGAAATTACATGGTAAAGAAAGAAGCAGGTGTTAATAGCGGAGGATGAGGAGACAAAAGAAAATTTAACTCCCTCGTGCCTGTTGGCAAATCCCTTTCCCACCTTTTATACAGGGATCAAAAAATGCAAAGTTCTGATAATTCCTTGGAAGGATAGCAGTTGCTTCAACAGATCTCTCTAGGCATTTTCTCATTATGTACCTTGAAAAGAGCTGGGAAATTGCTGTTAAATAAATGAACTCCAAGGAAAACAGAAAAATTAGATACTAGTATTTATTTGTCTGTGATTCAAGAATAATATAGGAAGACACAGTGATGATATAAGAAACACAGGAATAGTACAGGAATAGTAAGAGAAGTACAGAAACAACATAGAAAGAATCTAGGCAGTTGCAGTGGGCAGTTTTCTAATAACAGTGCACCGAGGTCAAACCTTAAAACTGCACTGCTGGTATATGCAAAACTAATTCTCACTGAAACCTTAGATACATTTTTTGACAAGGTACTGGGATTTGATGGGAAACAGTGGTATAAAACATGCACTGAATGTCATGAGGATATGTGGAAAGTGAATGTACAAGGTATTATTCTCCCTTATTATAGTACACATTGAACAACAAATCAACAGAAGCTAGATCCAAGCATGTGAGGTGCACTGCAATTCAAATTCAGCTCCATTCCTTTTGTGTGAAGCCACAATATTCGCTGACAGGTTGGGAAAGAAACCAGGAGATCTCAGAAGCTGAATGCCTACATCTCAGCAATTTGATCCCAGGCTTTTCGGTGAGACCGTGACAGGCTGATAGCCTCTAGGGGTATGGCTCACTGGAGGATCTGTGAGGCATAACAACGAGCAGGTTAGATCTATATGATGTAGCTTTTTGTAACTTTTTTATCTGAATATGACCATATTTGTGATCCATTAATTCAGCTATGATACTCTGGAGCATGACAACTAACAAAAAACTAGGAGGAGCAATACACATATAAAGAGTTAGGAATTATAAGGATTTGTCTGTGATGGACAAAGATACAGAGACTCACTGTCTGAAAGATATCATTGGGCATAATATTTTTTTATAAAGAAAAATCTTCCCTACACTTTTTCACACAGAGAGTGGTAGACAGAGACTCCAGACAATGAGTAGAAAGAGTAAAGGAAAAAACCAGTCAGACTGGGCAATTTGAAAGGAAAAATTCACTGATGAAATGCCCATTGAAGACAAGAGATCCAGACAAACGTACCTATCTCAGGCTTAGTTAAAGAAAGAACCTTGTGAAAGCTGACTCTGACCTTTGTGTGTGTCACTTTAGTATGGTAGCAGTGAGCACTATAGAAGAAGAATCAATACAGTTATGAGGATGAGCCCGAGGAGACTGCTCTCTTGACTGCTCTTCTACTCCTCGACAGAAGAATTTATGCTAGGATTTGTGTTTCAGTAGCTGACTCTAAGCTATTGTTACCGCTGCTTAAAAATAACCCCAGAAGCACTTCAAAGTACATTAACAAACAGTAAATTTTAAACACTAAATAACGGACAAATGAAAAATTTCAGTGCTCATGAGGTGTAGCTAATTCACCCTTTTAGAAATAGATTTCTCACAACCTTGACGTTAAATGGTGAAGAACATAACTTATTTCATATATGCTGAAGTACATAGCATATTTCACCATGAGGGTGAAGTTGCCCAGAGAGGTGGAGGAGGCCCTGTCTCTGGAGGCATTTAAGGCCAGGCTAGATTAGGCTCTGAGCAATTTGCTCACTGCAGGAACATTGGACTAGATGGCCTTTGAAAGTCCCTTTGAACTCAGAGCATTCTATGATTCAATGATAACATAGGATTATGTATTTAAATCTCTATTTGACCTCCTAAGTAAATGCTGCTTTAAGAAAAGACTTTATTGATGTTGAAAACAAGCAATGAAAAAATTGTTCATTAAAAATGCAGTCTTACTCATGCTTGAATGTTTGGTCAAGTGAAGCAATTACACAATAAAATTGGATATGAAAATTTTGAAATAAGTTAACATTCTCTTTTCAAAAATATAATTTCTGTTAGTCAATATTTCATATTTATAGATGTATGCATTGTTATTATGATGTATTTTTAAAACATATAGTTTCTTAATGTATTATCATTTTTGTGGTTTACCGGTGTATATTGTTTGTATATATATGATATTTTATTATATGTTAGGTACAATTTAAGATGTTCACATTTTCACTAGCAACACATCAATCAAAACATTGTGATTCAAGCTTGATATTTCAGAAAATACTACATATGTTACTGTGGCTTTCTTTTTCTCTCCCCTTTCTCACAATACATTAAATTTTAGATTTTTCTCCAAGGCTATACTTGAATTCTCTCAACTATTAAAGGCTCTTTGCAGTAAATTCTGCTCCCCTCTGTTATGATTTCACCTCCATGTAGATTCATCACTGATGAAGCCTGAGAGCTTGCAAATAGACCTCTGTCCTGCCTGCTCACTCTTGTAGCCTTTGTTTTGCCCTATACTTACATTCTTCTTCCCAGTTCCTAGAAATGATTGTTAGTGCTTCCATGACTCATCCCTGCTTCTCTTACAGAGCTAGTCTTTATTAAGTTTTGTCCCCCCTAGATAACTATTTTGTATCGTATTTCTTCTTCATCTCCTTTTCTTTTTTTTTTTTATTATTACTCTTGTAGGCAAATATTCACTCAACAGTAAGCTGATAAAATTTCTGTTCATTGTCTTTTGGAAGTACCTGTTCGCTGTTGTCAGTAGGCAGTTTATGAAACTCTTACCCAGAAACTGAGAAAAGAGATAAATGTTGTTGAGTAAATCATCTAAGATGTAAGGGTTTCATGCCTGATTCCCACAGAACTGTGGATTTTTTTTATGGTTCTCTGTGATATCAATAGAAGCTTTATGCTATATTTCATTCATTGCAATTACTGTCAAGATACTTTATTCTGACCTTACTTGGCATGACAGCTTTTACATATATCAGGATCTAAAAGAAATTTCAAGACATATCATAATGATGGGCCATTCCACACTGCATTTTCCTCATGTTTTTATTTCCTCGAAACACTGTAGAGAAAGCTTTGTAGCTTAGTTCAGCTTCCTCTCACAATCATCTTCATTACTTGTAGAAAAAAGACTGAAATTTTTGCTCACCTGAATATTTTGCAGGCAATCTTTGGAAATGAAATATCTTTGTAATTTTATCATTTACAGCAAAATTCTAAATTAATTGGAATTTTTTAAATAGACATTTATCTCTTTTAATAAATTTGAAATTAATTTGAATTTTTTCCTTTTTTTTAATATCACTGAAAGCAAGAGTGGGATAAAAGAAAACATACTCTTGGTATGATATAAGTGTAATATTGCTCTCTGTATCAGAAGTGGTTTGCCAAAATTTACTTAGGGAAAATAGATGTCAACTCCTTTGTAGTTCTACACATTCTTTAAAATTTTCCCCACATAAGTAAAATCCTATTTAAAGTCATTATTCCAGTCCCTTTTACTTCTGTGGAAAGTATCCACTGACTTCTGCTTTCACTTAAATTAGTGAAAGTCATATAGAGAATTAAATAAAAAATCCAAAATTCTGTCTGTTTTGATGTATATTGGTGTATGTTCTTTAGAAGGATACTGAACCTATGTCCTTGTTGTTACAAAATATTAAGTAAAAATACATAGTACAATTTGACACATGGGAGTGGAAATTTAAATGAAAGCAGAGCTCACAGATTGCTTTTACATTCTATCTGCCAGTCAAGCCGAGACATTATGAAGAACGGCAAAGCAATTTTCAGTCATGTATGGTATATTGTGTAGGTCAAATTCTTTTATGTAAATCTCTTTCACTTGGGTGTTTAAATTTCAATAAAAATGTAATGTTAAAAAGTATGGCTTTTATTTCTCTTTCTTTCTTTAATTCATTCTGAGTTTTGGAGAACAAGTGTTTTATTGAGCATGACACCTAAAAGGGGCATTGTTTTTAAAAGGTGTTAAAACAAGAGTCACATATGTTTTGGATAATGGAAGTATTAAAGGAGGCTTCCCCACTCAACCTTTCTTTCCTGTAAGCTGAGGTTCAAGGAGGTGTTTTTTGCAGGTTAGTTTGAGTTCATCTGAATTCTTTGCATCATGAGTTGACTGTGGCACACCCAATGGCTAACAACAGTATGGTCTGTTTCAGCATTTCCTATTGCTTTGTTGGTTTTCATGGATGTTTTCATATGAAAGGTCCCCTAAGTTAGAAATGTTCTGAACTTTCTTACTGCTAAATTGTGCCTAAAATTAAAGAGCAGCCCATCTCTCCCAGCCTCATATAAAAAATTAAAAAAAAAAGCACACTGATAACACTGATATCAGAGCTTAGCTAATAAGAGGTGATTCTGTGAGTCAGAATTCAGTTTGCATGTCAGGATTTCACTTTGTAGTGAACAACCGAAGGAAATGGATACTAAGCTGATCTTCCTCCTGTATGTAGATGAACACTGGAACACTCAGCCTTTTTGCCCACTTCATTATTTGCTTTTGAAGTGAAGAAGAAAGATGACATGCACCTCTGAGAGATAGGGTATTTCTTAGCAGGAAGATTCACTTTCATGTGTGATGAGGGTTAGATCCCAAACATTGGATAATGTGACACATAGTATCTATTGTACAAGCTGTGAATAATAAACATTTCAGATATCCACACAGGGAATAATATGTACTTTGGGGCAAATTTTGAATTCAGGAGCATAACTGCAGCTCACAAGAGAATTTAAACACTATTCGTGTAAAATGAATTTGGCTGTATTTTCAGCTCTATCACCATTACTTCCTCACAAATAAAAGAACATAAGCTAGTTTGCATCAGATGAGAGTAAATGCTGTATTTTTTGTTTTGTCAAATAGTTGTGATTGCTCCAGGGATTTTTCCAGCGAGCTTGTGCCTGTATTTGTTGTATGGATGAAATATTTCAAAATTTAAATTACTTCCTATCCTCAACTAAAAATAGAAAAAATTGGAAAAGTAAAAAAGTAGAAAAAAAGGAACCAAAATATGAAGGAAAACTGAACCCAAAGGAATCTTTAGTAGGATTAAGTCAACTTTTTTTTTAGAATATCATATTTTAACATCACAAGAAAATGTCTGAATAATGAAATGGAAAAATACTTTTAAGTGTCAACTTCGAATATTTCATTCAATCATTTTCCAAACAATTTGAAACAACACAATAAAATTGTCACTTTACTCCATGAATTGCTTTATCTCTGAAAAATTAAATCTTTCAACTTTTATTTATTTATTTATTTATTTTATTTTTTAATTTATTTTATGCATGTTGCCAGATGCTGACAGTAAGAGACACTAGTAGCTATGTGCAAGAAAAGGGAAAAAGTAATTTTCTGCTTGTTAATGTTTCAAAAACTGTAGAAGTTTGGTCAGATTAAATTTCATTCTGAAAAAAAGATTATGACTTCTTTTTATTTGTGGGTCTCCCAAACCTCCTTCATCTCAGAGACAATGTAATGCAGCTTGTTTTTCCATATGTGATGCTATTTATTTTCTGGCACAAGATATTGTCATACACTAATGTTGTTACTGATATCACTATATTGGATAACATTGGTGACATTAATCTGTCTTGCTGCTTCCTAGAAGCCTGTGAGAGTTTTTACCCTAGTTGAGAAAAATGCCTAACAAGAGTTTAATAACTTCTTTGAATTCTTAAGTGCAAGGAATTCTATTCCCTTGTACTATTTAGAAGCTTATCAGAGATTATACAAGGACACTTGCATATGTACTGTATAGTTTTAAATTTTTCCACTTGCAAATTTATTCACTCCTGACAAATTCTCTTGGTAGTGCTTCCTGCACATTATCTGATAGAGATCAATGCTCTACACTTTCTGCAATAGCCTGAACACCCCTGTTGAAACAATTTGTTTAGTTCTGTTTCCTCCTAAATTGTCTTAGCCATGAGACTATTCACTGATTCACTATCATCCAGAGTTATTTCATGTTTTATCAGCTCCAAAGGGAATTTCTTATGCTCTCTAACTTGTTAAGTACTTATTGGTAACATCCTAGAGAAAGCTGGAGGGAATACAGACCATACTCTCTCTGCTAATAAAAATATAAAGAATTGCATAAATGGGTCTTTTTTGACACAAAAAATCAACTCTGATTCAACTCTCACTATATCTATGTTTTTAAATAATAAGAAAATCAGAATCGCTCCATACTACAGAAAGCCTGTAATCTCTGACACTTCCTCTGTGGGACTGAGCAGAAAGGGTATCACCTTGTCATGTCATCAAAAATGACCTACCTTCTAAGATTCTAGTTTTAAAAATATTCACCCATCTGTTTGTCTTTATACTGAGAGAACAGCTTCAGTGGTTTCAGTGAAGTTGCCTGCTGAGTCTTAGGGTGAACATGTGTGCAATTTTATGTGGGACTGCAGACTAACAAGGCAACAATCTTCCTGTCAGTGCGGGACTACATTATGTACTCTGAATGAGCTCAGGACTTGGCATGGGATTTGTGGTGGGAATACTATTAAGCACAGCCACATACACTGCACAAAACATAGAGAAAGTATGTCTAAGTCATTGTTTTAGCCTTGCAAAATTAGACTGTTCGTGTGGAATCTCATGAACAGTGACAAATTCTTTCATGGTCAAAATACATCATTTCATCTGGTATTAGCATGGAAAGGTGACAAGACAAATTGATCCATCTACAGACTTGGTTTAGATTTGTGAAATAAGTATTTTTTAGTAACATGACATTGTGGGAACCTGCTGTGTTAGAGAACCATATGTCCTGAAATTCTGCAAGATCCTCAGTTTTTGTTAAAGACTTATGTAAAACAGTGGTGAGCTACGTATATGTGTGTTCTGAAGGCAGATCCCTGAGTACTCCAGCTGAAATTGATCATCCATGTCTTAGGTGAAGAGTATAAATATTAAACAAAATGTATTAGTAATTTCTTCCTACCCTGTCCGCCTTCTGCTTTACTTCTTGTTTTATTGTGTTCTTTTTTTCCCTAATTCTAAAATGTCAGTATGTAGAGCATTCAGCAAGAACAATTAAAATAGTAAGTAACAAAAACATCTCTGTAATGATGGTTGGACTGCATTTAGATAATATTTTATGTTTTATTCTTCTCTTATAACTGCATCATGGTAATGAGTGTGATGCAGAAGTATTAAAAGTAAAACCCTGTTCTAGTGATGGAGGACTCTTTCAAAGCTTCTATGTACATATCAGTGACTTCAAGAGTACTCAGAAAGAGTACTAATAGAACACCAAAGACAGCTACTTATAGATAAGAGAAATGCATTATTAATATTAATAACTGACAGAAATGACAGAAATTAAATTGTCCCCTTTCATGCATATTAGAAAGAGGGTTTTTTAATTTCCCTTTTAAAATTTCTATTGATGTCAGTATCTCATATTGAAGTGAAGAACTGGAACTTTTCATTACATTCAAGCTGCATTGATTTTCATTAAATCTTAGTGATAATTATTGAAAGATAATAAATAGTCTCATGGTGTACAATCTTAATGGAGTTTGCATTGCAGACATGTTCAGTTGTATTTCCCCACAGCATGAACATCTTTGTTATTATCTCTGATGTCGATAGTGCTACTATCAGAGGAATACATTGAAATTTGTAATTTAAATACAAGCAAACAAGTTGAAGTGCCAGTAGTATGTGGTTTCCTATGGATCTGTTTCTAAATACCTATGTCTTTTTCATGTAATAGGTCTATGTCGATATCTTCACTTTTCTTGTCTGTAAAGTGCAGGCAGCTCCTTTCCCTTTTTTTTCCAGAGGCTGACAACGCAATAAACAACACCTACTGTTGTTAAGTCAAAGACTGAATGCACGCATTGTCAGATGGACTGCTCAGAACACAAAGAGGATTAAATAAGAGATGAATTTAAACTATGAACTTGCCTTTTATGAGAGCGCTTGATTTGGCTTCTCCCTATGCAGGTACTACTGTGAGTACACATATACAGTTTATAGATGAAATAGAGGTGGCAGACCTCTGTCTCTTTAATTTTTCTGAAATAAATAAATTTTCTGGGGAAAATGAAATCCAGACAGACAGGAATTATAATTAACTTGGTTTTTAGAAATTTTATGAAATTACTTAAGTTACTGTGACACTGATAAAAACCATAGCTAGAATATTCTAAACTGTTGCATATTTTGTTTGGTTAGTTGTTTAATCTTGGTTTATTTTGGTTTCAATGTCTGTAGGTTTATTTCACATAAAGAATTCAGCTTTTCAGCCTGAGATTCTATGAGATTTTAATGGCAAATCTGGGGAGCCAATGCCATGGGCTGTGCTACATTATAGTTACCTAAAACTGCTAATTTATGAGCCTGTGGTTCTGTGAAATGAGAATCTGGTCTACCCTCTGCACTCTTTATGTGTTCTTTCTCCCTTTTAGTCAACATAACACAATACCCACACTTAGGGATTAAGATTTACTATTACGTATAACCTCATGTAGAAGAGTATCTTCTTCATTAGGTTTGAGAAATATTTCTTAAAAGTAACAAATATTCTTTTCTTATTCCACTTTGGCTCTGAAAAAGAATCAGTTTGCAACAGTTTTAGATTAGCTTCCAGATTTTCTCAATTACATGGCCTTCATAGCTTATCTGCACTTTTGGCCTCTCTATATTTCACTTTTTAGCCACTCTCTGAATATTGCAGATTGTAGTAATGAACTGTTAAAGAGTCTGTAATAATAGTTGATTCTTATGTGACTGTAGCTGTTAATGCCATTCATATTTTACCTAAATTTTTTTTTTCCTTGATTCTACTTGGCACAGTAAGATAGCTTTTTCCCTTGTAAGTGTTGTGGAATTTTTTCCAGAATCTCCCAGTTTAATTGGTCTTTAATTACTTGTTAATTATTCTGCAATTAATCTGTTTTGCATTCATATATCCATTAGCCAGAAGTATTCCATCAACTTTAGGCAAGATCTTTGTATGTGAGTTTGAAAAAGAGGTATTAAAAAAACTGACTGAGTAATGGTTAATTCAGCATAATTTTAAAAAAAAAAATCTTTTTAAAGATCCAGGTTTTTCTTTAAATAAGTTCTTCAGACTGTCTTTTATGGCACTATTAAACAGACTCTGTAAACAATAATTTTAACAAGATGATTTTCAGTTTTGTAAATTCTTTTGGCCTTCTCTTCATGCTGGCTCCAACACAACTGGCAGGAAGTAGAGATCTGTACTGGGATAACAACACTGATCAGGTCTCACACCTCAGCATTTCAGGCACCCAAATTCAACAGTACTTTCCCTAAAATACTACTAGATGTTAACATCCTGGTTCTGCTTTGATTACCTACCCCTTCCTGACCCTTGCACACTCTTCCTTATGAAACAATAAAGATGACACAACAATTGGGGTAGAAATGGAAGTAGAAATGGGGTAGAAGTTTTTTTTCCCCTCATGAGGATTTTGTAAATGCTTTGGTGGTAATTGTTCAAAGCACAGAGCCTTATAGACTTATAGATTCAGTGTTAAGAAGGGAAATTCCTTCCTGTCAGATTGTTATTACAATAGGGATAATGAATTTTTCAGTTCAGGGGGTTTTTTTTCCCCTCATGAGGAAAATATTTAGTAATACTCCCTACAAGAAATTTCCAGAATTGGGAACTGGTTTGATGCCTTCTGTGGTCCATCTGAAGATGTATGTTTGATGCCTGAAAATGTTTTAGATTAGATGTGTTAGATTAGAATTTGTGGTAAGTAAAAGGGCATCTTCTCAAAATGTGGGAGACATTGCTTTTCACTATATGGGACATTTCAGATAAAGGATGTTTCTTTCATGTCTTCTCCTTTCTTCAATGTTTAACAATAATCTAAATAAAGCTTTTGTGTAGCAAAAAAATGTCTATTTAGGATCTCTGTAGGCATTGCCACCTCATTCAACGGAGATGAAATTTAAGAATTCAGAAACTTTAGTTAGATGGGCCACCCTGACAATAGTTTCTTTTTGAAAAATAACCCCAAATTTGCCAGAAGGAAGATTTCCAGACAAATCAATGGCAATTTTACATCCTGAGATGAAAAATGTGATAGACATTGCACACAATAAATTTGATGAGAAGTAAAGCATCAACTACAACTTCTGGACAATTTATAAAAATACAAAATAAACTAATGACTCAATAAATAAGGGATAAAGTGTCTAAATAAGACCTATTGTCAGAAATACTAAAATCCTAGAGACGGAGAAAGAAAAGGAGAAAAAGATATGCTTGACAGAACTGATTCTAAAAACAAAATAAGTTGTGTCTCCCAACAGGACATCAAACAGTTATATTCATAGAGACACAGAGATCTAAGATGTGAGTCAAATCCATGGAAATAAACTTAGTCCTCTTAGTACCAATTTCACCTTATTGTCTTTGATAAGATTTCTGCTGCAATGTGTATCGGAACAGAGAGAGTTTGTTTTCTGCAGAGGTGACAAAGATGTAGAGAAGGTTCCTGAAACCTAATTGTAGTTTAAATAGATGCCCTATTGTTCCCTTTGCCCTCTCAATCACTTAGTATGTAAGGATGTCTAGATCAAAATTAGTTAGGATTTTCCATTAGAGGGACACAAGGTACTAATATTATAAACATATTAGAGTGGAAAGAAGATGGGAAAAACCCAAAACTAACACCATCATTTCGACCAATAAACAAGAGAGTCTGGATTCATGGAGAGATTGCATCCTTAACATGGGAGCAGGTGTGATATTTTACTCCATAAGTGATTCTGTTTGTCTGAAGTAGGAGAGAAGCTAATGTGTAGGAATAGCATAACTGGCCCTTGGGAATACACCTCTCTGTCCAAATGTAAGTTCTATGGAAATCATAAAATGAAGCGCTTAGAACTGTAAGATGAAATAAGTTATTAAATCAGAATTTCTATGTTTTAGGACAATTATGAAATCCTTTGGCTGCAGTAGAGGTGATTCCACTGCAGCTCGTTATTTAATAGCATTTAAAAATGTAGTGCATATATTTTCATTGGCTAAGCTTAACACACTGAAATAATGTTTTTCTATTTGTTATGAAAGTTGATTTAATATAGTGTGTTTGCTTTAACGCTACATTTTCAATAAACTTCAATTCAACTCTGAGAATACTGACTGGATTGAAGGAATTAGCATATCTATTTGAAATAGCATTATGGAGAAGGGACAACCCAGGATATTTGATTTTCAATAAAACTTCTGGTAAAATAAGAATGTATATAAACTGATCTCTGGCTTTTTGAAAATAAGAGAAACCAATTTAAAAATATGAAATGGGAGTTTAGTCTGGGTAAGGGCAAGTGAAGTAGCAAGAAAATACTGGTCATTATAATACATGTTATCAACAGACTTCATTAAATAGAATTCCAGTATCTAAAATTAAATAAGTCATATACAGTGGGATTAAAAAGAATCATTGAATTACTCTGGGCTGATTGATGTATACAAGTCAGAGGCATGTACTTTGGATGCTGCTGACTGCACTTTCTGTTTGCTTGTCTTAATACAGTTCCTATCTGGGTCTCAGTGTTTTCAAATGAAGTTTAGTATTCTCTCACTATTAGACTGCCACTGGGGAGGAAAGGAATTTTGTAACATGAATTTTTTGTGTGATAATGAAAAAAACCCCAAAACCATACCTATAACAAATTAGAAAACCATGTTGGAATAGCGTCACAGGAGTTCTATAGCTGTAGAAGACAGATCCTGCCTATGGAGTTGTCAGTCTTTGATTACATTAATTTTTGAGGCAGCTGCAAATCTTAGCAAGCACACGGAATAAAGTAAACACAAATATAATTTTGTACAAATGCAGTAAGAATTCTGCTACTTCTCTACATGAAAAAATACTAATTGCACACCTCTTCTATTTAACTTTGAACCTGGGTACATGGGGAAATGCTGGAGAACACAATGTGTGTATATATATATATATGCATATTTTTTCTAAGAACAACAAAGGAGTTAGAATCATAGAATCATAGAATAGTTTGGGTTGTAAGGGACCTTAAAGATCATCGAGTTCCAACCCCCCTGCCATAGGCAGGGACACCTCCCA
>VZTY01015779.1:270069-355884 GCA_013400935.1 Turnix velox
GTGCTCTCGGTTGAGCAAGCGGGCCGAGAGCCCTACCCCGGGGTTGCTGTTTTAAACGAGCCGCTAACGCGCCAACGGGCAATCGCCGAGCAGACTCACACACCGTCTCTGCTGCTCCACAAACAAATCAAAACTGCAGCAGGCAGCGCGTGCGCAGCAGCCTGTGAGGGAAGTCACAACTGAGCGGGAGGGCGGCCTCTACTGGTGTACAGGGAGGGTTAGGCTGTCCTCATTAGAAATACTTTCTGCTATTAAAAATATAAGTAGGAAATTTTTTGGTTTCTGACAAAGAGCAAAAAATCTTCAGGAAAAAAACCCTTTTAAGTCAGGCTTGGTTCACCTACCCAATGGATTCATTGGAATCAAGGTGGTCAACTCCAGTGATGTTTTCATTCAGTTTTTGTTTTCAAAGTTTTTAGAGATATTCAGAATTTAGCCATTCATGAGGTCAGGAGATGATTGCATCCTGTATAACATGAGTTATATGTTTCCCTTGAAAGAGTGCAACTTTTTTGACAATTGCCCTTTAATTTGTCTATGCAGTAGCTTAGAGACATCAAATAAGAAATTATGGAGGAAATTGTGAGACACGTGAGCAAAGAGCATGACAGTATGACTAAGGACTCAGCTCTGACCCCTCACCAGAGAGACTACAATGTATATTTTTCTTTTTATCACAGCCTTCCTGGCTGCATGGCAGTGCCAGAATATCTGTCCCATGAAAAACAGAATCTGATAGATGATAGGCAGCTTTTTGGCTTCACTCTCTGTCTTCGTGTTAGTCAGTAGAGATGAGTGATTGTGACAGCTGCAAATAAGATAGTCAGGGTAAAAGATGGTGATTGAGACCACCGATCCTGCTGAGGTGACAACTAAAAGAAAAAACTCTCAGATTTGTTTGAGATTAATTTACAGTTTGTGGATGTTTTTATTTTTCTGTTTATTCAGTGTAGTGCTAAAATGCTACCTCAGATCAGGGCCTGGATGTTTAGTACCTAGAGTAAAAAAAAAAAAAGCAGCTTAGAAAAATCAGAAGTGCTTTTGTACCCTGAATTTATGCGTACTTCTTCCCCTACATGACCTGAAAAGGATTAACAGCTATTCCTAGGTTAATTTGCCTTCATGTCATCTTTTCTCTAGAGTCTTTTAGGGATATTCTGCCATCAAACCCAAATCCCCAGATGCATTTTAGCAACTAATACGGTAAGTGAATCAGCTCGGGGTTTTTTTATTAGTTATTTAAGCAGTCTAATGATTTTTAGTACAATGGCTCAAATCAAATGACAGCTGCTTTTGCATGTTTTCTCTGCAGATGTCATTTTAATAACTAACAACAGTGGTACATATACCCCCTACAAGCTAGCACTGGAATTCTTCAGCTAAAGATTTGCAAGCATTTCAGTTACCATCTGAGCTAATGTACCTGCGTGGAGGATTAGAAATAATAATAATAAAGGTCCTACAAATCAGAATGTCATTCTTCAGACTTGTAAGAGGGTGGCAATACTTCCCCAGTTTTATCTGTTGGACAGACAAAACCAGTTTTTATCCATTCGTTTAACATCAGTTCACTTTGAAGTACTATCCAAAATGACCTAATATGCACTGATAATATTACATGAGCGATTATAACATTTGTATTAAAGCTTTCAACAGAAAAACATTTAAATACAGGAAAACAAATTATTTCAAGAGAAGTCAGACACTCTTGTCTGACTTTAAATATTTTAACCCTGGCCTCATTTTCCAGTATTTATTTTTCAGAAAAAAATATTATTTCAGTATGCTAGATTATTTGACACTGTCCTCCTGGTCAACAAACTGGAAAAGCATGGGTTTGATGGGTGGACCACTCACTGGATAAGGATCTGGTTGAATGGCCGCACTCAAAGAGTTGCAGTCAATGGCTCATTGTCCAAGTGGAAACCAGTGACAAGTGGTGTTCCTCAAGGATCAGTACTGGGACCAGTGCTATTTAACATCTTCATTGGAGACATGGACAGTGGGATTGAGTGCACTCTCAGCAAGTTTGCAGATGACACCAAGCTGTGTGTTGCAGCTGACATCCCCTAGAGGGACCTTGACAGGCTTGAGAGGTGGGCCCATGCCAACTTCATGAAGTTTAATAAGACCAAGGGCAAGGTCCTGCACCTGGGCTGGGGCAACCCCCAGCACAGATACAGGCTGGGTGGAGAGTGGCTTGAGTACAGTCCTGGAGAGAAGGATTTGGGGCTGTCAGTAGATGAAAAACTCAACATGAGCCACCAGGATAAGTGTTGGCAAGACTAGGAATAATGGATGTAAATTGGAAAAGGGCCAATCCAGGCTGGATATAAGAAAGATAATCTGTATGGTGGGGGTGGTGAAACACTGGAACAGGTTGCCCAGAGAGGTTGTGGATGCCCCCTCTCTGGACCTCTTGGCTGGACCCAATCCAAACTATTCTATGATTCTTTGATTGCTAAGAGCTGCTAAACATCAGACAGATTGCATTTATGCACTGGGGCCTGAAATTACATTGTTCCTAAACTTTTGAAGCTGTTATTTAAAAATAAGACTGTAGAACTTGTGGTAAAGAAAATGTGCTGCATAGATTGGCTATGAACTAATCTATAGCACTTTAAAAGCTGAAATCTTGCAGAAATCAGCACCATACATAGAGATTAAGACAAGATTAATACTTGTTCACAGAATACTTGTTCACATGCAAAATTAATTTTAATAATATTTATGAATGGAAACCGCCATAACCTTGATAATAGTCCATTTTCTGGACTGAAGAAAGATAGGGTGTAACAATTCACAGTTAAACATACTGACTCTGTTTATGTTTCTACTGAATTTATCAAGTGATCTTTGTAGAAATAGAGATAATTGATTTTTACCACCTCATTTTGTATTAGTCCTATATCCAATCAGTAAAGATTTTATCAAGTATTTTAACTGGTGCATTATTTCAGTTAGTGCTTCATAGATTTTGGTTTATCTTTTCCTTACCTCTCAGAACACTATAATGTATTATTCAGGACAGAGGGAACGGGGACTTCTGAAAATGTACACACAGTCATAAATGCTTTTCAAAAATCTAATGGATAAAAAAAAGTATCCACATCTCAGAAATTCTACATGTTCTTTACACTGAGAATGTACCAAACCAACATATATGTTGAGAAAGTAAGCATTTAATACCACTTTACTGCCATCAATAGTAAAAAAGATTCAGTTGGTTTTCCCAAGCTGGGGCTGGGCATGACATACAAGTGTTTAATACATTAATTTGTCTTTTACTCTTTTTATACAGAAATCACTTCTTCTTTCCTAATATGGATTATAGCAAATTTCAGGATATATCGGTATAGAAAATATGTTCACAGCTTAGACACAAAGATTTAGTGGTGTTATTACAAGGACAGAATAAAAAGAAGCAGAGAGAACATCTGCAATGACAAAGACAGTGAATATATTTGGATAGGAATATAAATATTAAAAATACACAGGTGCACACATATACTGATAAAAGCATTTGATATGATACGGGCTATTATTATAAGGAAAGGGCTGGCTACAGGAAAACAATGGATTTGCTTTTGGAAATGCTCTTAGAGGACAGCAGAGATAGGAACAAAGGCATACTTCTCTTTTGAGTTGATTCATGTTTTGTGATTCTTCAGTGCAGGTGCATTTTTCTTTTTTGCATTTCCAAATTTATAGCTTAAACAGAGACTTTGAGAATGAATACCTCTTTAATTTACTGTCTAGTTTTCTGTATATACTTGATCAGTTTTCATTAAGCTATATAAGCACCAGGCTGCTGGTTGACTAACGAGATGTGTAAGACAGTATTACAAGACTTACAATACATAAAATTGCTGATGTAAGAGGATATTATTCTACAAAGTACATGCATATATATCTGTGGACTTCTATCCTTTCATTTTCTGAAGAAGGAAGAATTCTCTAAATAATATCAATAGCAACACTACCTTGAAAGTGTGAAAGTAATGTGATAAACTCATATGTTGAACCATTAAATACAGAGAATCCTCCAACCAATATTCCTGGTATGGTTGATCATAAATTATTTTATCTTCTTGCTTGGTATGTGACTCATCACAGCTTCCCAACATGGTGCACTAGAATCAGCTCACTGCAGTATAATATATCAAACATGCAGAAGCACAGTAGGAAACTGATACATCTCATCCTAATGAAATACAGATTTCTTGTCTATCTATTTTGTTAATTAGGAGAGCACCTCAGGACAAATTATGAATCTATCTTTAATATGCTTGCTGCACCCAGCACATCATGGCTATATCAGTAAATAGAAGTTTTGTCCTCTACTACTGGACTGCATAGTCTTTAACTCTGTAGTTGGGATGCTTTAATTTCTGGATTAATTTCTTAAAATTTTACTTAAACCAATTCTTCCCTCTTATTCTTTATTTAGCTTTTGAAACTATGTTCTGAATTCCTGTTGATATATTTTATCTAATGTGTCTTCTAAGCACATATTTAACCACAAAGTTGACAAGCCAGTAAGTATTTCCTGCCATCTGAACTGCCCCACCCAACAAAGATGAAGATGTTGGCTGTGAATGTTGTCTACCTGAATTTTAGTAAAGTTTTTCACACCATTAACCATAGCATTTTCCTGAAGAACAATCATGACTTGAATGGATGTATGCTTTGCTGAGTAAAAAACTGTCTGGAGGGCTGTGCTCATGGAGTGGTGGTGAATGGAGTTAAATGGACCTTGTGGCTTTTGTTCTTCAGGACTCACTATTAGGGAGAATTATCTGTAATATTTTTGTCAATTATCAGGATGAGGAGATCAAGTGCACCTTCTGTAATTTCGCAGATGATAATAAGCTGGGAGGGAATGCTCATCTGCTTGAAGGTAGAAAGGATTTTTAGAGGGAGCTGGACAGGTTGCAAATGCACTTGGGTCACAGCAACCCCCTGTATGATTGAGAGCTGTCTGAATATAAGCCAGCAGTATATCTATGTGGCCAAGAAGGCAAACAGTATCCTGGCTTGTATCTGGAATAACATGGCCAGCAGAACTAGGTAATTGATTGTATTTGACACTGGTGAGGTCTCAACTTGAGTACTCTGTCAAGTTTTGGGACCTTAACTACAAGAAAGGCAATGAGCTAATGGAGTGGATCCAGAGAACGGATATCAAACTCTTGTGGGCTCTGAAGAACAGGTCTTATGAGGAGAAGCTGATGGAACTGGATTGTTTAGCCTGGAGAAAAGGAGGCTGAGGGGAAACCTATTGTTGCCTACAGCTGAGAGGAGGTTGTAGAGAGATGGAGGTCAGTCTCTTCTCTGTAATTACAGGTGATAAGACAAGAGGTAATGGCCTCAAGTTTCACCAAGAGATTTTTAGGTTGGATATTAGGACTGTTCATTGAAAGAACTGTACAGCATTGTTAAAAGCTACCCAGGGAAGTGGTTGAGTCACCACCCCTGAAGATATTTAAAAGATGGACAGATGTGGCCCCTGGGGACAGGGTTTAGTAATGGCCTTATGCGTGCTAGGTAACAGTTGGACTTGATCTTCAAATTCTTTTCCAACCAAAACCATTCTATGATTTTAAGAAACAGCCTTCATTAACGATCTCCTCAATTGAGGAAATATAGAGGAGAACTGATTTGCTGCTTCCTTATTTAGAAATTAAGAACTGGGGATCAGGCTGCATTCATTTGCAGCCTAGTAGCACTATCTGTGGGTAGTGCAGAACACTGATGTGTGCAGAGATGAAAAGCATTCAGGATCAGCTGGCATAGATGAAATGAGCCTCTTAGCTCTTAGTTCCTCACCAGCCACCCACCCCCCTTAAATGCTGACTGGGGGGCTTGAAGTAGAATAACATGAAAATACTTATAAAAACCATTGATAGTTGATTATAAACCATTGGTGTTAACTTTGATAATGATGTATTTATACATCATTAATAAGAATTTCTATGAATTTATACATCATTAGGGAGAAGTACGACGAATATCATCCTTGTGTCTGTCCTGGTTCTTTCTGGAAAGGAAACTGGCAGGGAAGGAGCTGCATTACAGCAGGATAGATAGCTAGATGCTAGATGATGTTAGAATTTGAAATTCTATGTCCTTAAATCCTCTTTCTTCAAGACAGAGAGTAAATCTGGCTTGGACCAGTGGCAGAGCTAAGTGTTGTCAGTGAATTTAAACTGAGCAGGCTTATCAGTCGTATAAACCTTAGCAGGAATCTTTAGGTGCCTGATACATCCTTATCCGCATATTCAGTTCTGATAATATCATTTTTATTATTAAAATTATTCTTCTGTTCAGTAGTTTTACCCCTATGTGTTGTGCTTATGAAAGAGATGTCTGAAAGATTTTACTTCACATCTGACCACAGCCATCACATTTTAAAGATAAACAAACCAAGTCTCATTTCCTTTTTTGTTAGGGCTGGAGGCAGTATCAAGGCATCTGAATAAGCCCTGGACTGAGGTTAAGCTAACTGGACAGGACATGAGGAACTATGACATGAGGAATTGCTGAACATGACAGATGAACAATGTGAGAGACTGCCAAAAGTTACAGATAGCACTGTGAGAACTGTTGGGGAAACCTAGATTTCAGAGATGATTAAGGGGGAGTTAAGTGACAAAGGCTAAAAATCACAGAGAACTGGAGGGAGGCACTTCAGATCTTCTTGGGGAGAACAGCCTTGCAGAATTAACCACCTAGGCAGCCTTGTTATTAGGACATGTAATGCTGGGGATCAGAGTAAAACCCACCAAATGTGGATGGAGATACGGCTAGACCGAGCTCAATGGAGAAAAAGTAATTAACAACAATTATTTCTGACATGACTGGACTGCAGAAAGAGTGATGAAGAGGAGGATAAAGAAATGGGGAACAGGGTAATAAAGTACACAAATAATGTGCTTTGGGAACCAGGGACATTTCTTGTGCTCCACTGCAGGAGGACAATAAAGCAAAATCGTTCCAGCTGTAACTGTTCCAAACAGCTAATCCTGCTCCCATGATCTGGAGGACCAGGGTTAATGGAATGGAGTGCTTTCTGCTGCTGGCAAGGAAAACCACAAGACAACTCGACTGGACAACTCGATACCACAGTGCTGATGGCTGTTGCAGGCCAGAAAACCTCAGCATCCTCCTAAAATTTTTTGACACTTATCATCTCTGCTATGATAAATATCTAATATCAAAATTTTACCTGGTATTCCTCTCTGGAATTTGTGTTTTCTGGATATGGTAATCTGACTTACACATGACACTCTAGACATTTTTTGCTACGATAATTTATATTTTTCCTATTGTATCTACTTGAATTAGCTTTAAGTAGGGAAGTAAGATGTTTGATTTTTTAACCAGTATCTCAGAAAACTCAAAGGTAAATTAGAATATAACATATGGTGATATTCTGGCATCCATTACAGAGTTAACATTTTGTATACTGTTTCTGCCATAGCACAAAAGCTCCTTCAGGTACGGAATTATTCAAGAGTTTAGTATAAAATTTCTCATGTCAAAAATTTGGCTAGTATAAAATCATCTAGTCTTTCATGGCAACAATCACTAAAAGAAAAACAGAAAGGAGAGGAAATGGATCAGTTCTCTATATGTTTCAGTTAAAGATAAGAGAATAGTTTTAGAGAATAAAACTTCTTTGAAGAAAAATGAGTGTGAGTGTATTTTTACATTGAAAAGCTATTTATGAACTGGTTAGGTTCATCTTTCAGAAAATCCCAGTTGATTTACTCTGTTGCCGTGATTATATTAAAAGTGGAAAAAAGTTAATACATACTAACATCCAGTGAACTGTATGATAAACTTCTTATTTCAAATTCCATAATGATTTATAGAAAAGGTTTTGGTGAACCCTAAGTTCATACTGTGTCAAACACAAAAAACATACATGCTGCCTTCTAAGAGCATTCACTATGAGACTTGATTTATCAAGAAATCACCAGCTGGTGGATTTGCAACTTAGATACCAAATTCCAAATTTATTTCTCTAATTCCAAATTTGAGCTTTGGACTTCATTGCTCTTAACACAGGATAAACCCTCACAGCACTGACATCTGCTCAGTAGGTCATATTGTCCCTGCTTTATTTCACATATTTTAATGAAACATACCAAAATTTTTCACTTTTAACATGTAAAACTAAATTGCTTTTCTAACTGCACATCAGTTTTGTCCTTATTCAATACAGACATAGAAAAATACTATGACAAATGTTGGTGATAGGTTGACTTATTTTCAGACTTATAATTAATACTGGACATACTCTTAGGTTCTGAGAGCTTGGTATGAAGCACAAAATATTTGCAAAGGATGGAGAGGAAGGCATGAAACTCTGAAAATATTCTTAGGATAAAAAATATTTTTAAATTTTATTGATAAAATTAAATTTATTAACAATAATTTTGATTGATAAAGACTGATTTTTAAACATACTTTTAGAATTTCAAATTAATTTTACTAAAATAAATAAATATTTCTTATTTTAAACTGTTTTCTTAGAGAAGTGTACCAGTTCTGTGTTGTAAGCAGTGCACTTGTGTGTCCATTCAAAGTTTACCCCACATATTCAGATTAAATTTCTGCTGGTTTTAAAAGCAACAAAGCAAAAGATTTAACTAATTTTACAACTTGGAAATGAAGCAAAGCCTCAGGGTAAATAGGGTAAATCAAAGAGAACGCAACTAGTAACTCTTGTTTTCCAGTACCTATCCTCACAGACTCCACAAATACTGGGAAAGCCAGCTGTTAAACTTGATATTTTCTCTTAAATGTCTGACTTTCATTGATTTTCCATTGAGAAAAATAGGAGGATTGGGTTTCCAGTAGTACCCACTCCTTGCCTTAAAAGCTTACTCTTTCTATTCCATATACTTGACTAGCCCAGTGTATAACCTGATGTAGACTTCCTATATTAGAAATAGGGAGAAAGCACAGGATGGAGCATTGTTTCATTTTCTAGAAGGCTTCATCTCCTCCACTATGGGACATAATAAAAAAGTCTGAAAACGTCTAATTCTGTGTTAGCAGTAATGTTTCCTTACTTTAATACAGATTTTGAGGTGGTGAGTGTTTGTTAGTTTAAGTGCCTTTGGCCTCATTAGAATATAATGGGTTTTCAAGGTTAGTACTGTATCATGTAGGTAGTAATAATAAATAATTTCCTTGTCAGCAGGGAGTCAATGAATATTTTGGGACTCCATCTGCAGATTATTTGGCTAGCAGGAATACACTCTACATATACTTTGCTATTGATGTGCCCATAAAATTCCTGTTAATTGTAATGGGGGTTTATAAATGGACATCAAAGACCAGTTCTTGGTTTCTCTGAAGCCCTGATCCTGCAAAGGCTTATAAATGTGTTTAATTTTGTACACTGTTAGTAGTGCTGTTGAAATCAATGTGACTTACCATTAGCCACATGCTGAGTGTTTGTAGGATTGGGAACTAGTGGTGATTTTATACAAATTTTACTTCCTCGACTCAACTAAGTTTACTTACTGTGATTTGCATTACTGACAACCTGAAGGGAAACACAGTCCTGATTCTAAATAGATATGAGATCATTGCAGAATTTTACACTGAAAAAAGGCCACCCTTGCGCAGCAGAGCTGCTTTAAAGTGACCTTTGGGCTACATATATCACAAATTTAAATTATACAAAAGTAAGATCATATACAAAGTTATTAATTGAAAACATGACTTTTTATCACAAGTGTCATTAAATGTTCTCCTTTTTAACTGAAATACAGTTTTCTAAAATTTAGCATATCTTACTCTGGAAAGTGCCATCTATGTTGTAGTTTGATATACAGCACAATTGAAGTGTAACTTATTTAATCATAAGAGTCAGTAAAAAGATCAGAACTATCCACATAATGAATATGACCACTGGTTGGTTCAGAATTGCTTTACTAATTTAAGCAGAAGACATTAAATAAGTACCTGTAGCAGAGAACACAGAGAGTATCAATATTGAAACTGTATTATTTAAAAGCCCAAATGAATCTACCTATATAAGAAAGATTAAGTTTCAGTCAAATTTTTTTTTAAAAAAAAAGGTAAAATGGAAAATAATGAATGAAAACAGATGCATTCCTCTGTTTCTCACATCTTAAATCAAGGACTTAAAAAAATTAAACCTCTTCTCACATCATAAAACACATGCAGGAGAAATCTAAGTGGGTTTCAATTTCTCACATAGTCAAGGCAAGGTGTCCCTTTGTCCTTGCTCAGCAAGTGAATCCCTGTGCTATTTGTCTTTGTCAGACCCGTGCATTTGAGTACCTGCACTCTGAAGTCCCAGTTTGGGCCATGCTCCTGTGCTAAATGGATGCACTGTAGGATATTGACTACTGTGAATTTGACAAGGCTGCCCTTTTGACAAGGTGAAAGAGGTCATTATATTCACCTCTGGGATACAGCCAATATAAATCTCGTTCTTAAGGAGACACAATGTGTTTAGAAACTAAGCCACTGGTCCAAGAGCCTCCTGGGTATTCACCTAAGCAACATAGATTTAAAAATGTTTTACACAGTAGTCAGGGTCAGCCAAATATGATAGGAAACAATCAATACTGTTTATTGCTCTCAGTGGTATAATATTTGAATGTAGGACAAATTCAGGATACGCATCTTGGGGCTTTCTATGACAAACGTGATTTTTTGTTTGAGGGGAAATTAATGAATGCCAGCCCATCCATGGGGGAGATGAAAACATATGCAAATGAGCAAACCTCCACAAATCACTGCATTTGTTAATCTTCTTTATCTATCCCACCCCTTTTTACAATTAAGTGAGTTATGGCAGCCCTCAAGCTGTAGAAATCCTAGCACAGTTGCCACTAGAGACTGGGACTGAATCCCAATGAGTGGAAAACACTGATTAAATGACAGAACAGCCTTTTCCATTCCAGTAATTCCAGTGGTCAGGCATTGTGTATCACAAGGACTTTGAATGTCATTGAGCTAAAAGAGCTTTCATACTCATTATCATTCTTTGCATATTCATCCACAAGGTGGGCCCTGGGCTTCACAGCTGCCTAAATGCTCTCTTCAGGCTAAACAAAATTAGGAGAATCTCACTGAAGAATCCCATGTGGTACCAAGGAAACTGGGTCACTTCTGAAGACCACTGAAAAAGTTCTGCTGCGAAGAAATAGTTTTGCTGTCCTAAGGATAAAGCTGATTCAAGCACAGCAAAACATATATTATCATCACAGAAAATTTAAATAATGAAAATCTCAGCAAGACAGATAATTAAGTTCTTATATAGCCATGGGACCTCTGAAATATTTTCCAATCAAATATTAAATAGTAAGAGGTTGCTTTACTTAACTGTTACTTGATATTTAGTTTATTTCTATGTAAGAAAAAAAAATCTGTACCAAAGAGAAAAGAGAATAAACTGTCATCTGAATCATGCCTCTCCTGCAAGCCCTCAGGAAAGCTCCCTGATTTTGAGACAAGCTATGAGCTCCAAGTCCATATGCCTATTATCTTCCATGTGTTTATATTATAAGAAATACCTATCTCTTTGCCTTTATGGTTATTTTTGGCAAATTATGCCATGGAATGTATCCATAATATTTCTACATTAAGTCTAAATGATCACTGGCTAAAAGTTAACTAAATTATATTCTGAAATAAATGTAAGTGTGCCAGGGAACTAATCTATATGAGATGAGTCTATACTGCAAATAGGATACAGGTTCTAATGAAGCAAAAGTTCTTGATTCAGCCCTGCTAAAAGCAAACGTGAAACCAGATGACTTCTCGAGATTCCTTCTATCCTTAATTTTGTAGAAAACAAAGGTTTTATACCAGTTCTTCACATATTTCTCCCTTATTTCAAAGGCACAGATGAAACAGAAGCCTGCTGTTGTCACTTTGCATAGAAATGAATTGATGGTTATGTGGTGCAGATCCTTCCATTTTTACTCGTGTCGTATTTCATGTGAACATCTGTCTTAACCTAAATCTCTAACCTTTTTTTATGCACAAGAATTGACAGCTGTTTGTAAGAATCTCATATATTTGAAATGCTCTCTATCTTCCTGTTTGTTTTGCAATTGCCTTGCTGGATGACTTGTGTGCAGGCTAGTGTCAGGACATCGTCTCACATGTTGTTTAGTATTCAATTCACTGCTCATTGGCTTAATCCTCTTCACTCTCTTCTATTAAAAAGGGGATTAAGTATTTCTAAAAATAAAAGTTTCAAAGTTTGAAAAGGTGATGCAAGTAACGGTGAGTGACTAGCAGTTTGAAGTTTAAACATTCTCTAATTAAACGCCAGTATAATGGAATGCTAAATGATCCTAGGAGTTGAGCTCTTCAGGGGCTGATAGTTGCTTATTGATACAGCCAGACAAGCTGCACTCTCTCACTATTTACCTTCAATCTGCCAGAAAGAAAGCTGGAAAGTCGGCAACAGACAATTTTTTAAAAGGGGCTTAATGGGAAATATACAGAGTATGAAGTTGAAAGTTCAAGTCTATTCTTCTACCTTTAAGTTGTCAGAATAAGCCCTGAAATTTATTGCTCCAAGCTTATTCACCATTGATCCCAATGGAAACAGAGCTGCTTTGCAGAAAATTCTGCAAAACTTCAAACTTTATCTACTCACTACAAATTTAGTACTTTCAAATAATCCTTATTTATGCCTCTAACTTTGTTGGAACAACTCACTAGCAATCCCTGGAGAAAGCAAAAGCTGAGGATATTTACAGAGACTTAAAAAGAGACTGCCGGAGACATCTTCCTAGAAGTCTTGAAAACTTCTTCCTGGAAAATATTGGGAGACTAATGCCATTACACAACAAAGATTACTCTTACACTACCCTTGCAAATTCTTGGGAAACACTTGCTTTTCAACACATAAAAACCTTGTTACAGTGAGGGAAAACTGAGGCAGAAATGGTGACGACCCATATTTCATCCATTTCTCACAGTCTAATTTCAGTTATATAAGTTTTTTATTCCACAATTTACTAATCCCTCATTGGTGTTGAGATTAAACAAGGTTTTCATAACCCCAAGGAAATTCTATGTGGCTTTACTTGATGTATATTGTTACATACATGGGAAAATAGTTAAAAATGCAGGGTAATTGATCTGAGAACTAATAACATGCAAAGAAACACTTCTCATCATTAGAGATAACTTCTGAGTTTTCATCTAAACAGTATAAAATCTAAAATGTAAATCTTTCAGTGATGGGAAATACTGTGTAATGCATAGACATGATGCACAATAAAGATTACTGAAGATTACGTGAAAGGATACAATAAGAAGAGATGGCTAAGATTTTTATGCTAGTGAAGTGTAAAAGTCAGTGGAAGATCTATCCCAAAATCATTTTAAGACCCTTAGCTGAAGCTTAAAGAATGAGATAAGGCAATTTTAAGCTAAATATCTGAAGAGAAATGTGTTAAAGGTGAGTGACTCCAGAGACACATTGGCTGGAGACAAAGCTATATTTGGCTAATCAATAATAATGGAGTTCTGAATAAAAGAAATATGGAAAAGAAAGAAAATGTAGACAAGGTTGGTAAAAATGCTTTATGATATTATTGTAATGCCTATGAGATCACTGCAAAAGTCATCATCTGGTGGAGTTATTAGACAGCGTTTATAGAGAAACAGGTGGTAAGTATTTGGAAGATTTTTTTTTTACTTAAGTGTATTGAATATTTCAATCCTGGACAAAATAATAGTGATAAGATTTTGCTTTGCTATGATTTAGCCCTGACTTTAGTTCCCTGGAACTTTTGTTGACACCTCTGTTTTGTCATTAAAATCAGTAATGTAAAGCAATATGTTAAAAATATTACAAAAATAAGAAAAGATTCAGAAGCAGAAGATGACACTTGTGAAAGAGATGCAAAACTTCTTTTGAGAGGGAAGACTGAAAAGATTTTGATTGCAGCAGTCAGCAAATGCTTGATGGAAAGATTTGTCCAAGAGTTTAATGATTTGATTAAACTCTTATGTCTCTTTTTCACGACTTCAATACAAGCAATACAAGCAATTTCTAAGTACCTTAAAATATACTTAAATGGCAATGGAGAAATCATGATTCATTCCAAATCTTCCCATAGATTTGTATCTTCAGTTAGAGGTGCATGTAGTTCTTTTGTAAATGTATATATTTAGACCTGAATTAGTATTTGCTGTGATTATACAAGTACTATGCCATGATTGTACAAGTTGAGGCTGTTTTTCCTTAAAATAGAATAAAATAATCCATATTATTAAATTGGTTATTCTAATATGAATCTACAATTGATGAATATATGGATAAATTTATCCCAAGAAGTGTAACATAGGGATTGTTATATAAGGGAAGAGAGGAAAAGGGAGGCAAGGAGAGGACAGAAGTTAATCAGAAATTTGTTTTTTTTTTTTAAAAATCCTGATAGAAAAATTCAAAGAAAGATCATATTTTTATGTGCACTCTAAAAGTATGTCCCTTACATTAAAAATAACTGTAAAATAATTGACCAGAACAAAACACACATTTCTGTTGTCGTAGAACCAATATAGAAAATAATATTCATTAAAAAATTTTCTGTGTTTTAGAACAAAATTTATGTATAGGTGAAGAGAAGGAGATGAAACCCTCTGGAGTAAAAAGAACACAGCTAGGAATGTAAGACTCATAATAATGATCAGAAAGCAGGGAAAATATGTAAAAATGATCTTCATGATCCTTAACAGAAACTGTAGCTCTTAGAAATCTCAAGATTTTCTTCCAATGTGGTAATAGCAAGCATTATTTATCAAGGACAATGAGAGAATTCTGATTGTTATTTCTTTTTCAAATTGAAGAATCTTTAAATTTATTAAAAATAAAACAAATGAGAGCAATTTAATTATTTTCTCCTTGAAACATGTATTTGAATAATTCCTGTAGCAATATGCATATTTATTTATACTGAAAAAATTTCAATGTATTTAAAGTATTCTGAGAATTCAGTCATACACATTTCTTGAACCCTGAGTAGCTTTTTGTCAGAATCAAAGGGTCTGTATCACATCTGAGAGCCTGGTGATTTGGCTGTCATATTATCCTATGTATCCTGCACTTCACAGGATTGACCAATAGTCTGATTGTTAAAAGAATGTAATAGAAGTTGTGATGAGAATTTCCATTCTGCATTTGAGAAACTGTTTTCAGTATCAGTACTCTAATGTTTCTAAAAGTAACAATACTGGTTGCTGGAAATTGTTTTGTCAGAAAATACCCTAGTATCTTACTTAATGGCATTTTTGTAGTTAACTCTAGTATGAGTTTGAACATTCTAGTTTTAGGGGAAAAAATCAATGCTCCATCACCTTTGTAGAAAAAAATTATCTGTTAAATTAGGATTTTTCCTGTCATGGTTTCAAAAAGGAGAGAATTTATCCAGTGTCCTATTTGGTGCCCATGTTTAAGATAAATCATGAGGACATAAATCAGAAGCTGAGGTAACAGCCGCTCAGCTGACAGATCAGGTAGGAGGGAACACTTAGTCACAGTGATTAATAGGTCTTTTCAGGAAGCACTTAGATGCCATGGTGATGGGTGTTATACCAAATCCTCAGATAGTCCTTGATGACTTCATATGGTCTAATTCCTTTTTGACATTAAAGGGAGGGTAAAAATTAGACTTCTAAATTGCCTGCTTGATATTCACATGGAAATAGACTGAACAAACCAGCATGGCTATAGGGGTCTAGGTGGAGACTGTCATTTTCAAGGACACTTGAAAGGACAGTTCCTAATTTCCTCAGATGATTTTGAAATAATAGCCAAAGGTCTCATCTTGTGAGCTGTTATGCACAACTGCATATAGGTCAATCCCTCCAAAGTTTTGAGCAGATTATTTTCTAAGTCTTAAGCTTTTATGGACTGCGGTTAAAAACAATTATAATTAAAATGCTGCGATTAGAAGCCTTAGGCAAAGACTCTAAGAGGGAAATCTGAGGGGTTTTGGCTCCAAAAGATGCCTATGCCTACAGGGAGTTCTATGTCTGGCTGGAGTCTGTAATAATCACCATGGTTCCAGGTACCTTTTTTGCCTGTGCCTCAACTTCAGCAAATCAGTCTCATTATTCTTATTGAAAGAATAATCAAAGACTGTGTGAAAGCAGTCATTACTCTGAAGGAACAGTTGCAGCTGCTATTCCTCCTTTCCCCCAGCAATAGGGAGTGTTGCTCATTTTCAGTGTTGCTGAATATGCTCAATGCTCCAGAGCTCTCCTTCCATTTTGTCTTTCCTATGGAAAGAACAACCAATTCCAGTCCTTCTTCTCTAAGGCAGAATAATGGTGTTTCCAATCCAGCACTCCTAATCTTTAAGCTTTTCTGAATCATCACACAGGCTTAAGCAATAGCAACAATTTCCAATTTGAAAATGTCTTGCTCTAGCATTTTTAATGTGATTTTCCATAGGAAGAAGCGCTAATAAAAAGAGAACTAATTTTTTGATAGGTTATCCTGAAAAGCCTATTACATTTAATCTGATCATAGATTAGAAAGATGAATATATAAACTGATTTTCAAAATAAAATTTCAAAGCAAATTAAAACCCCAAAAGCCTATTGTCATTTTACCTTCCAATGTAAAAAATAGATGCATTTTTTTGATGTATGACATTTTTGATCTGATATTGAGGTGGAATAAATTGGCAGAGTTCCACTGAAGTGAATCTAATTGTGTTATCACCAGTAGTGGATCTAGCTTTCACACCGCAGTTGCTATTTAACAATTACTATAGTGACTGTTGTACATAGAAGCAACACATGCCACTAATTTTATCAGAAAGAAAAAGGGCTTTGTAGACTATTCTTATATTTTTAAAAGCTTTGTTTGAATTGAATTGCAAACACTAAATAATATAGCATACACATAATCTTTCTGCTTCCTGATAGCCCCATTTCCAAGGATATTTAAATGTTGGCATACAGATGACTCTGAAGTTTGTTTTGAAATATCAGTATCCTTAGTGAACCATCAAAGAAGAAGGGAGAACTTCTGAATGCCAAGAGCATTACTGACAGGTCACATCCCTCACAGTGGTGACTTGCTGCCTTCTCTATCAAGAATAAGTAGCTGCTTATTACACAAACGAGTCTCACATAGACTTAGTGAGATTTCCTTTAGAATTTATTTGTTCTTTTGTTAAATGACTTCTATTCAACCTTCTAACTTTCAGTCCATCCTATTTCAATTTGTGCTCGGCAGGAACAGAGTGAACTTCTTGTGCCTAGGGTACCTAAAACACTGTTTTATTCTTAGGGCTCCTCACCTTAAGAACAGTGGAGCTGCTTATCACCATTGGAAAGCACAGCTGTATTAGAAAAAGTCTTTTTTTCACATGGGATAAACCTTCCATTTATATGAAATTATGCATTACTTTAGCAAGGAAAACTTCATTTTACAGTTTTACCATTATTCTGTTCCTCTGCTTAGAAAAGATCTCTGGAGGTCATCTGTTCTATCTTTTCATCCCCAGGCTGGAACAATTAGACCTTTAGCACCCCTGACAGGGGTTTTTTTAGCCTCTTCTCAAAGTCCTCAGACTCTTACCACTTTCATTATCAGTTTGTTTCAGTGATTTGCTATTCTTAAAGTCAAAAAGTTTTCCTAGTGTCACACAAGGCTCTTATGCTGCAATTTTTGCTCGTGGCTTCTTGACCTGTCTTCCACACAGATAGAAAGCAGATTGTTCTTTTTCACTTTGCTGGAGCCTTCTACATATTTCAGAAGTGGTATCATGTTTCTTTTCTGTCTCCCTGTCTAGACTAAACAGCCACAGTTCTTTCAAGCCTTCTTCACAGGTCATGTGAATAGGGTCCTATATTACTCCTGACAATTTATGCCAGGGGTTTCTTCTTCTCTAGCCACTTCTTTTTTTTGTAGTTTGGTGCACATAAAATACCCATCTGAAGCTGTACTAGCACTGGTAGAAGGGAAATATTGCTACCTGTCTTTCAGGTTTGGTTGATATATGTCTCTGCTGATCATTAGTCTTAAAACTACCAGATATCATTGATGCATGCTCAGGTAACATTACTCAAATCCATTTTTATCATAATGCACTCAGGTGGACAAATAACAATTCCAATACTGCATTTATGTTTATTGATTTATTTTTCTTTGCAAATAGTTCTTGAATCTGACAATACTGCTTTGGCTTTGGAATCTGTCCCACAGTTTATGTTTACAATTTCCACAATGATATGTTATGTCAATTTAATAAAACCAATTTCTACTTCCATACATCCTTCCATTTCAACTTTTATCTGTTTCTGCTTTCTAGGCACAGTTTCCTATAATAACCTAGACTAGGTAATTCAAGTACCACCATCTGGGCCAAATTCAATTGTGATCTGTTATTTCTGAAAAAATTACTTGCATCTTAGGTACATATGGACACAAGATGATGCCATTATTGAGATTGGAAGGGATCTTAGGAGGTCATCTAGCCCAACCTCTTGCTCAGAGCAGAGTGTATGGTGAATTCAAACCTGGTTGCTTAGTTTCACGGTCCTTTTGAGCCTGGAAAATTTCCAAATGCAATGATTCCATAGCCACTGTGAGCATCATCTTCTAGTACTTAATTAAACCCATAAGGCAGATTCTTTCCTAAAATCCTTTTGAACTTACCCTGTTTCAATTTATTACTGGTGTCTCTTTTTCTCCCACTCTCCACCTTGGTAAAGAAACTGTCTCTGTCTTCTTGGTAGCCTTTTCTTAAGGATTAGAAAGCCAGTGCTTTATCTTCATTGTGAAAAAGTCCTATCCTCACAGTTGAAATGTTCCTCCTCCCAATCTTCTTGGTGTCCTTCTGGTCTCTGCTGCACTCATTCAGCTTTATAAACACTTCTTATAGCACAGTGCTGAAAAATGATTGCAGTATTCCACATGGAGTCTATTAATTGCTGAGTAACGGGCAATAATCACTTCCTTTGATCAAATGAATATTCTTTTGTTAATACAGCTCAGTATGCAATGAGCTTTTCTGCCAGGGCACAGAGATGACTCATATTTGGACTACTGCCCACCGTGTTCTTTTTCAGCAGAGCTGCTTTCTGGCAGTCACTCCTGAGCCTATAATGCTTCATGGGGTTTATCTGTCTTAGGCACAGGACTTTGCAGTTGTCATCTTTGGATTTCATAAGGATCTTGTTAGCCCATTCTTCTAGCCTTTCTAGATGTATCTCAGTTGCAGCTCTGCCCTTAAGCATATCAACTGCACCTCCCATCTCTACGTTATTCACAAATTTGATGAGGAAAGATTTCATCTATTCTTACAGTCCATTGATAAAGATCCTAAACATAATAAATCCACAAATTAGCCTATGAGGAACATTACTCATAGCTATTCTCCCAGCAGATTATGAAATAGTACCTTTCGAGTATGCTGATTCATCCAAGTAAACGCATCACAGAGATCAAACCTACATCAAAACATAGGTTACCTTTGGTAAATACGTTGGCTACTCCCATTGACTAGAAATGACTTCTAAGGGAACTCACTCCCTGGAGAGCACCAGGGGACCAGACTGAGAGTGGCTGAACTGTAGATCCCTTTTTGCTTTTTCTGAAAGTTAATATAACGTTTGCCTTTTCCCACTTCTAATATATTATTTCTGAAAACAGAAGAACAAAGCAATCTGCTAAAAAATCAACACATTATTCAAGGTTTGGGCTACAGAGTGAAGATGAATTTTTATAGAGGCATAATACTTTTCTGGTTTGCTCTCTATTCCCTTCCTAACACTCTGTTTACTTTTTTGACTCGCACTGAGTTGAAGTATTCATATAACTACTTGAGTAATCCCAAGAACATATTCGACTGCATTAACAGGCAGCTCTGAGTCCATCAATGAAAACCTGATTAGCTTTTCTGCTGTCCTTCACTTTACATTTCTCTTCAGTGTCTTTTGTTTGTTGCTGTTCTCTCAGGTGTTTCGCTATATGAGTCTCCTTTTGTCCTCACAGCAGGTTTTAATTTTTTCCAGTTAACTTTGTCTCATATCAGACTTTGACATCTCACTTTTATTCTTCCTTGATCTTTTATTAAGCTTCCCTTGCTCTTTCCAAAGATTTCACCGAGATTCCATAAGAAATGCTTTGCACTCCAAAATCGGATATTTAGTATGTTATTCCCTCGTTTCCTCTTATTCAAGCAGCTCTTTATTTGCTTGAAAGCAGAGAATATAGTGCATATGAAAAGCATTCAGACAATTTAGTTAAACAAGATCATTAACCTACTTGGAACTGGTTAGTAATACAGTTTATAGAAACCCTTCTATAAGAAATTCTTTTGGATTTTGATAGGTATAAATGCTCAGTTTTCTGAATTAAATTTTTATTAGATGGAAGACAAGTTTGTGTTCCTAAAAGGTTACCTGATGATACTTTTCCTGCAGATTTTTAAAGCTAATGCAACACTACTCTTGGCAAAAATACTAAAAGCAGAGTCCGCAAGATGACATTGGATGGGTTCTGATTTTGAGGTAAAAGTATTACCTACTGAATCAATAACACCATCCTTTTAATATAGGTACATGGTGAAGTAAATAGAAGTTTTGTTATTGAATTAAATTGGATTTCACCTCTAAAAAGCTCTCTAAATGGAAGCTTCTTAGCTACGGAGAAAGACTATTGCTGACCTTGTTTAGCATGCTGATATGAGATTTCAGTGCAAGGTGATACAGCTTCAAATTTAAATTCAGCCATTGGATGTGGAAGAACCAGTGTTGCATTGTCAAATAAGAGTAGGCAAAAAATGGCTGAATGAAATTGTGATACAGATCACAATAATGTTTTAATTTCTCTTCTTGCCATTCACTGTTGCAAGCAAACCTTAACCTTGATACGGATATTAGAATTAATACATCACAGAGAAGCTGTAGTGATAATAAATTTTCTGACATTTTCTTTGTGTTGGTATCTCTTTTCTATGGATATTGTTACAATTTCATTTCCAGTGTTAGCTCTGAACATTTGAATAGAAGTATCTTCTGCATTTTACCCAAGGAAACATCCTGACTTGTTTTTGTGACTGAAATTCTTGCATCTGATTCTAAAGCACAAAATTAATGTGGAATATACTGCTTTCTATAAGTTTTACCTAGTGATTATAAAAACAGACTATGATATTTTCCATGACCTTATAGAAATCTACTCTGGATCATTGGGTATGAAGATTTCCTGGTTTATTTTAGGTGTTTTATTTATTTCATTGAAAAATTTCTCAGTTTGTCTGTAGTGCAACATGATGGGTATGAAGTGCTGGCAGTTTATAAGTCCTTTTAGCTGTCATATACTAGCCCTGCCAGGAATGATGCTTACCACTTACACCTGCTGTCACTCCACCACTGTGCAATGGACCACAATGGCGAACTAACAGAGCTGAAAAATAACTGCTTCCTGCTGTTATATGAGTTTTCATCAGCATCACTCTCCTAGTTCTTTTGCTGCTACAAATTTTTGTTGACACAAGGGAGGATATGGCACTGAGACTGGACTGGGTAATATAGGATGCTACTAGAGACGCTAGAAGCTTTAAAAATATCAAACTCCAACTGAATATTGTCCATTTCACTGAGTGGCTTTCCTTCCTGTTCCCAGATATTTCCTGCTTTATTTTACAGGAATAGTCTGTTAAAACAGCACAGTATTTTTTCCATGGTTTTCTAGTGTAAATTACTCTCAAAGTTGTGTATTTGCTTTAAATAAACAATATTAGGATGAAAAGTTAGTGGATGAGGTATTTTTTCCTGGAATCCCTGCAAAATCAAGGGCATGTTTCCAGCACTGATGTAGATGGAGGTGAGGGAAGAGGAGAAGAATGATGGGGGGAGGAGGAGTCTTTGCAGCTGTGTAATCACAGCTGCATCACAGGATGCAGGAGACAGCACTGCTGTCGAGTGTGAATGGAGAACCTGAGTGCCCTTAGCACACCTGGACCATAATATTATTAGTATAGAGCTCTTAGTTTTGGAGAAGAATTGCACACTTTTAGCTGTCTAAAAGGTAGGTGGTGTAAATTTTACTATGGAGGTGACACTACTTCCCCTGAGTTTAGACTAGGCAGTGGACATTTTCACAATTTCATTGCATAGAAGCTTGCAGACAGAGTGTTTGTTAAAATCTAAGTCACTGGGATCGGGAAAGGGAATTAAACCTCTTGAGCACAATAGATGGTGGGTGTCTAGACAGCAATAGGCATCTCCATTGCAAGGGTCCTTGTAGCAGTGTCCTGAAATGGATTATCTGTGACTCCTCAACCTGCTGTTCTGCTCAGTTCTTGCGGCTGAACTGGTTCTAGTCCTGTGTTAGTCCTGTGTGACACCTCTGTCATATGCAACTTCTACTGCAACGGATTATTTCAAGCTACAAAATAAGCATTTCCTCTCTATGTGCAATGTGATCAGTTGTGCTGCAAGAGCCTCCTGAGAGTCTCAGACACCACGTTTTTGTCTCAGGATGTTCATCAACATATTTAATAATAGAAATTTTTCTAGACACTGGAGGTGTTTCTGGTGGGAAATCTTCAGGGTAGTCCAAAATATCCACCAGGAGAGCTTCTATACCAATTAGTCAAATACTTAGTTGAGAGGGTGGCTAGGAGTTTGGTCTTTCACTGTCTCAAGTCAGTCTATTGTTTAAATTGTTCCTTTATCTCCACTACACAGATGTCTATATGGGCAGTTTGCTGATCACCCAAGGAGCTAATGACTTAAATGTACTAGCTGTGCCCAAAGACACAGCCCTGTTAGACAGCTACACCAAAATTATAACTGCAGGAAAAACCTGATTTTCATGCTTATTTTTATACTTAAGTTCTACAACTCTTGCTGCAGTTAAAATCCAGGCAAGACATAACTCTCAGCACCTCAGTAACTAACACTGCCTGAGGAAACAGATTCTAATTTCTGACAGTATTTTTATTCCAAGTATTTGAAATAAAACTGCTTTACAATACTTTTATGCCTTTAGTGGATTCAAATTTTCTTCATAGAAAATACATTGTGACTAAAAAGAATAGGATGACCACTGATAAATTTAAAATATTCTCTATTTTCATCATATAGGTAGGACCTGGCTGAACAATGAATAAAGACTTAGACAATATTTTCTTCTCTTGAGAATACAGCATGTTGTGTTTACAATCTACCAAGCTGATGGATAAAAAAGCCTCATCAGAATTACTTTTACACAGCCGATTCTCGCATGTACAAAATAAATGCACTGTTGATTCTGCCTTACAGTAGAGTTTCTATTAACCAGGAGTCCACTTAGTGAGACCAAACTCACAAACTTTTAAAAGCTGGAAACTTTCTATATTCGCATTAAGCTTTTCATAAGTCATGCAAAATGAAAGCCAAATAATTTTTTAAAAGTTGAAGCAAGGTCACTTTAAGTTTATTCAAAATTAAAAAAAAAAAAAAATTTTCAGAAGGTTTTTTTCATTGTTTTGTTTTTCAGATTTATCAATCATACTAAAATCAAGGAGTCTGAAAACAATAGTAACATTAAAAGGCTAAAAGCTGGACATGAGTCAACAGTGTGTGCTCACAGACCAGAAAGGCATTCTGGGCTGCATCAGCAATGCCTTGGTGAGCAGGTCAAGGGAGATGATTCTGCCTCTTTACTTTCGTGAGACCCCACATGGAGTATAGGGTCCAGCTCTGAAGCCCTCAACACAAGGACATGGAACTATTGGAGAAGGTCAGCCTGGAGAAGAGAAAGCTGTGTGGAGACCTTATAGTGGCCCACCAGCAACTGAAGGAGGCCTACAGGAAAGCTGGGGAAGATAAGGATATGGGGCAATAGCTCTAAACTAGAGCAGGGTAGATTTAGATTAGACATTATAAAGAAGTTTTTCACCTTGAGGGTATGGAGACATTCAAGGCCAGGCTTGATGAAGCTCTGACCAACCTGATCTAGTATGGGATGTCCCTGCTTACTGCAGGGGAGTTGGACTAGATGGTCTTTGAAGGTCCCTTACAAGCCTATGATTCTGTGATTCTATTATTAGTCTATGTAATATGCCAAGATATTAGCCTTTTTTTTGCCTCTTGCACAGCCTATGGTCTGGCACAGGCTAAGACAGTATGACTACCCACAGATTATGCTAAAAGTAACATGAGTACCATTTATACCTTTGTTCAGCTGTGAGAAAAGCAGAGCTCATTCAGGGTCACTGCACAAAGGTACAACTGAAACAGAACACCAGATGATTTCAGCTGATTGTATCCAGGAATGGAGAAGGGAATAACAAAACAAGACAAATAACTTGTTAAGAAAATGTTCTTTGAACATCCTCTATGGACATTGCATCTGGTGATCTCCATTAATGGGATACATTTAACTGAATGTTTTGAATTTATTACTATTTTGGTGTTTATTTTTTATTCATCTAATAAGGCATCTGCATCAATGTCAAGAGCAGAAGAAAGAAAAATACTGGTTAACTCACTGTTGAATCACCACCTCAAAGCTTTTGAAATTACACCAGTTGCTCCAAATATGTCATCTTGCAGTTGAGTGCACCTAAATCACTTTAGCAGTTGTTTTTAATAGGTATTTTTGAAAATCATCCTAACTGAGATGTTATTAGTACAGGTTTCTTAATCTCAAGGCCTTATTCCCTGCAGAATATCAGCAATTTCCACTGATTTTAATAGAGGCAGTTCATGTCCTGCAGGGAAGAAAAAGACCCTGACAGCATTAACTAAAAGAGCTTTAATACAGAAAATTGTAACTGAGGTCATCTTAATTCAGCTACTTTACCCTGTGCTAGCCTTAAATGAACTAATTTGAGACCTATGACTTTAACAATCTCTCAACTGATGTACTGTTAACTGATGTAAAGTTTATCTCAGATACCCTTAGGAGCTCTATATGTGAATGACCATACCACAGTAAATGTAAAATTCTTTTGGCTTGAGTGGAATAAGATATTCACATGAAACTTCTCTAAGCAAGCAATTCTAATTGAGCTATGCCTCATTTTTGAGAGTTCTAGTCAGTTTTTCAGTAGAAGGAAGAAAGTAACAATGAATTTTGATAAAATTTAATTAGAATATGAAGTTATAAACCTTTCATATGACATAAATGTGATTATGTAAAATCAGTGGCTGTGCTTATGCTATTAAATAGAAAGGAAACAAAAATTAGCACTTGGGTTCAATGCTTAAAAAACCCATCTTTAATGTGTTCTGTTATTCATGCCTAATAGATTGGGCTTGAAAGTATTTTTGAAAATCCAAATCAAAGCTAGAGATTCAGTTAACAGCTAAGAACACACATGGTCAGAGTTCATGTTCAGGACTTAAGCTTTCCTGTATTATTTTCCCTTCTTAATTATAAGTTGTAGTCAGAGTTGTAGAATTTTTGCATGCTGAAGGAAAATGTCTCTCAGGACACTCCATCCTCCAAAAGATCTAAACAAAAGTTTCTGGAAATAAAACTAGATAACAGAAAAGGATACTTTATAGGGTAGACTATCCTCCTTTCTTATTTAACTAATGAATAACACTTTTCCTTAGCATCTCACTCTTCATTCATCTGCTTCTCCATTCTGAATTGTCATGTGATCTGATTCCTGTTGGAACTAAGTTCTTCTGTGACATAGTTAGTTGCTGGTTGAAGGACTCATGTCCCTTTGGGTATAAGGGCTATTTTATATCTGCCCTGAAAGTATTACTAGCTAGTATTGAAAACATTCCATAGAGTGACGTTTTGAGTTTTGAAGTGAGTTTGACTTCAACTCTTTGTAGTTGACCCTAGCATTACATCTCCATCTGGATGATTGTAGAAATCTATTATGTCCTAGTCTGGGTCTCCCAGCTCAGTAATGCAAGGCTACATGGAGTTGTCACCACAGGACAGAGAAGTGGGTTTCAGCTTATTCCTTGGGTAGGCTGTGATACCTGACAGGTGGTGACTGAACTACAATAGTCCAAGGCTGGACAAGTGGAGAGTGAATGTCTCTGGCAACTGAAAGAAATTATAAGCATTGGATTTCTGTTTCCTAGGAGAGTTTTGGAAGTGTTTCCCCCCCTCTAACTGACAGCTGAGTCTAAGAACTTAATCTACCCATAATAATTTACTTTTTAAAAGAGTTATGCTGGAGAAAGGGTCATATTATAATAAACATAACAAATGAACCAATAGATAATAAATATCTTATATTACTCATGTGAAATAAGATTTCCCAGTAACTGTGCATGGAACACCAAGCAGATCTGTGCAGCTCAGGAATCTGTCTTCTATCTAAATATGAGGCATTTGGCATGTGAACACATGGGCACTCAAAAACTTTTGAACTTTATTGCAGTGTTACAGATGCTAAAACAATTTAATAATTGGCAATATATGATCAGAACATCAAACTGTATCACTCCTTATAATCAAACATTGTATAATCAAGTTCAGGACAGAAACAGAACAGAGCATGTATGAAGTTCTAACTTCTCTCTCTAAACTATGTGTTAGATTTTGCACCAAAATTTCTATTAGATTGTTGATTTTGAACTGCTGAGTTTGACTGCTTATAACTGACAGAGAGATCAGATGTGCCTGTTCAAGGTGCCCTTCACTTACAAAACCCACCTTGCAGAAATGACACTTTTGCTATTACAGATGTGAAGATTGTGCTGTTGCTGCTACATTACGTTCTCCCAGAACAGTATACTAATTTTTTTCTGATTTTCTTCTGAGTCATATTAGTTTTTTTCTATTACTAGTTAGAAATTATGCTTGTTTTATGAAAATTTCCTTCTTACAAAGTTCCATGCAACTCCATTATGAATACACTTATTTTATAATGCTAAGTAATTGTTCTCCTGAAAAATATCCACATCATGCCTGTGGATATTACGCAGAACTTCACCCTAGCTTTGACAAATGCATGATTAACCCTCATTTCTCACTTTGTATCTTGGATCACATTATTTTCCACTTTGAGGTCGCAATATGTTTACAGTAGTGATCAACATGGCATAGAGCTGCTCTGCATCTATTAATTTATCTTTATGTATTTGCCTATTTGAGAATGTAATGGAAAATCCTATTCCCTTGCTTGGTAGTCTATTTATGTTGCAACTTCTGCTAGAATAGCCACATCAGTTGAGGTATATGAGAGGTGTGATTTGAGATTGATTGAACTGTAGCAGTAAAAATCTATCACGTAGACTATTTTTGTCAGCTTTCTGTGAGAAAAGTATGTTTTGACAGACATGGCAGAGATATGTGACCATAGAAAGAGAGCTTTACTGGCAAGATGTAACAATGCAACTGTGCTTAGAAACTGTAAATGTGGTAAACAGCCAGAGTATTATCAGAGGTGTTCACCTGCTTTTTGGGTTTTCTTGTTGTTTTTTTTGTTTGTTTGATTGTTTGGGTTTGTTTTTTATTTTTCTTAATGATAGCTTCAAAGCAGCTTTTAAATGACACAAAGGTCCCTGTCAAAATATTTCATGTTTCTTTATCTGGGCATTTCTCTGCAGTATCAGGTGAATAAAAGATATTGGAAAACCTCAAGGGTTTCACTCACTTCACCTTCTGGGCAATTTTTCCATTGGATCTAGTCAGCTTTAGTAGGTTATTTGTCAGGAGTTTGTTGCCAACAAAACTTGGTTTATAAAGTGCTTTAGCATGGAAAATATATTAAAGCAAATAATTTTTTTGTCCACCTATCCTGTATGTGTTTCTTCTGAAGATCATTCTAAATAAGATGACATACAGCCCTATGACATGATGGTAGTAGAGTGAGTTATTCACTACCATTTAGGAGCTCACAGCATTTTTAATCAAGCACAATTTTCTTGAATTTGTATATGTATTTGAGAATCCAACAACAATACAATCAAATGTGTGTTCACATAAATACATGGTATCACTACTGGTACATATAAATGGACAAAATTTCAGCAGTATTTTAAATCAGTAACAAAATATTCACTTCAAAAGGACTTAAATATTCCAACCACAATTTGTCTCTGCATATTTAAGCAACTTGGCTTCAACACATCATGGTTTTCTTCTCTTCCTGCCCACATCAGCAATCTCTCTCTGAGTGTGTATGCTAGTTCACAACTGGAACCATAATTTGAGAAAATCTACAATGCTGTTTTGTTTGTTTTTTCTGCTGGAACTGAAAATAAACAGATTATCATCCCGGCTCCTTTAACCACAACCAATAATTTGAAACTCGCCATTGATTCTCTTGCAAACACTCATAAATCCTCACAAGAGTTTATGAGCAATACTACCGCAACAGTTCTAATCTCCAGGGAATGGCTTCTAAATAAATTCTTTTTTCTAAACAGCTAAGTGTAGGATGAAGGAACATGCATGTTAGGTAGCAATGATACCTCCCAATATGCTTTAAAAAATTTGAGATGTTCATAAAACAGCTTCTTCTCAACTTTTGTCAGTTCTGTACTTAAAATACTAATTCACAAAGGAGTATCTTTTGTTCAAACAACAATTTTCTTTCTTGGAATATTCTATCCATGTGGCTAGAGAAATTATGAAGAAAAATGCACTCACACAAAGTGCACTCATGGCATCTTTGAAGATGCCTTAAAATATGAGTGCATAAATTAAAAAAAATTACCAGGATATTATTATAATTTGAAAAGTTCAGGTTTTTTCCCTTTACTAGGAACATTTCTGTATCTCATCCAGTGACTCTTGAGTATGTAAATGTAAAACAATTCCTATGGCAGATTTTATTCTAAAAGAGAAAGAAATGTTATCTTAATCAGGCTAAAGGGTGTTCAGCATACAAGCTACAAGGATTGATTTTTGAAAAGTAGAAAATAATAGAGATGGATTCAGAGAGTGTTGATATTCCATCCTCTGTCTACTATTATGAATCAGAGACCTGTATGGTACAAGGACAAGTAAAAACACTAATAAACTTCCTGTTACATGATATTAAACCTTCAATTAAGCTATTTCTTTTCATGGTAAAGAATTTTGCATAAGGATCTTCTATTCTAAAATGCAATCCCTAGTGAATTTTATACAAGCTAATTGTAGACTGGTAAAAAATAAGATAACAGAAGTGCTGACATATTCTTAAATAACGGCATGCTAGACTAAAACACCAGAATTGGATAACTTCTTGCATCTTTTGAAACTTTGCAGAATATGTGCAATATTGTCTTTGAAGCAGACATAGCTGTTTTCAGCCCAGAAATGTAGCAAATTAAGACTAGATCTAATGATGCAAATGTAACACTAAGATCAGTAAGGCAGGCATTGTACATCCACATATTGTAAATTGTTCCTGCACCGTAAACATTAGGGCTTAAATAATATAGGAAATATTATCTATTTTGTGAAGTGCAGACTGCAGTAGGGAAATGATTGATGATGTCCTAGAAAGTTTGCTGGGAAGATGAAAAGTGGGCTAAGATCTTCTCAGTGCCTGGTTAGTGTTTTGAACCATTCTACTATAATGTGGTTGTTTTATGTTTTATGTGGTTTTTTTTTCCTGAGACTATGATGCTAATGTGAGAGTCTCTTGGAGTTTTTCTGTTTAAATAAATAAAAATTACTTTTTTTCAGACTAAACTGGGTCCTGAATCTTCAAATGCTCTGCAACATTAGCAGTGCCTACTTACAGAGAGAGAAAAGCTGAAGAATAATTTATGAAAACTGTATTTAATAAATCTAATTTTGCTTACACCACTGAGAATGATGAAATACAAAACCGAACATATGTCCCTTTATTCATCCATTGTGATCACTTCTTAATTCCTTTGGAAATAACAAAGACACCTTTTAGAGTGTTTTAACAAAGAAATTAAATTCTGCTTGTGCAGCTGACCATAATATTCCCCTTTGCCAAGGGAAAGAGAGCCACACAGTTTGTGCAAAACTGAAAGTGATAAAATGTGAAGGTAAGATCTAAACATATACGATATGTCCATGGTTATTGTGACTTTTTCCAGGTATGTAATCTGACATGATTTCTCCTGTGTAAGGCTAGATTGTGCTAGTGCTTAGCTGAAAAATTTCTATTGCTTGAGAGAAGAGCCAGCAACCAGGATGAAGTGATTATCACCCACTGCTGTAATATATAGGCACAGTTAGAAGAGAGGTCAGTGTTTCTCAGGAGGAAAGACAAAGACCATCTGAAATAAGACATCTTTCTAAAGGGCAGAAAACCAGTTCAGGGAAGAAGTAGTTTTGGAAGAGAAAGGACTGTCTCTCAATTTTGTGTATATTGGGTAGCTGTTCTTCATGAAATGGAAGAAAAAGCATTTAGATGAACACATCGATCATTTAACTAAGGAATTTTTATCCCTGTAATCTTCAGGGGCACAGAGGGGATGTTTCCACTCTGGTTTTCTACACGCAAAGATAAGATCTGGGGAGCAGCAGCAACTATAAAAGCAGCAATAATTGAACTTCTCACTGTACATTTATTTCTCAGCCTCCTAGTAAATGCATGTGGCATTAAGCTTAACAATAATCTTAGTAAAGTTAAATATTTATTAAAAAGTTTCAATTTTAAATATCATCTGCACTTTTATCATGCATGTTTATGTTAGATAAGACAAAATGTGTTTTCAGTCAAATGGAAAAGCATCAATGTTCTATTTACTTTAAAGACAGTAAATACTTTCTCTTAAGTACAATTTTCAGGAAACTTCCAAGATCTCTTAAACAATCACTTTTTGGACATAGCTGCCAACCCTCTTCTGGGTTTAAAAGAAGCAGGTTTGCTGTTTTCTGGATTGTTAGATAAATTCCAAGGAGACACATTATAATAGTTTAATGTCTACTGGATTACATTTCTTGAAAAAAATAAGAGACTTCCAGGTCAGCATGGAGATTTTAGATTCTGACCTGTTTATTTCAAAGCAAATGCTAGAAACAGAAGCTCCAGATCTAGAATCTTGGACCCTAATTACACACAAAACACTTACAGAAACATTGTAAATTTCAGAAATTTTTTCTTTATGTATGCTGCACTGATCCTAATATTACCAACACTCAAGTCTAAAGTTGAAGATGATTGAGCATTGGTAGCAACAGCTTCAGTGAAGGCATTTATATAGTTAATAAATATACAGGTTTGCAGGAATAGAAATTTCATTAAAAATACATTTTCATAAGCACTTTTATCATGTAATCATGGAGATTCAGCTTCTGTGTCCTATATCTAAAGAAAGAGTGAAAAATATTTGAGCCTGTGGTTATTTTCGTTTTGTGAACATGAGCACTGAGGGAGAAAAGAAAATTTGAAATATGAAAGTGTAGGCACTTTTTATAAAAAAGAAACCATAGCAGAAAATCAAAATGTAATGACAAATAGGATCTATTTTTCTACAGCACTTATATATGAGACCTTAGATTAAATTATAATTATAAATAATATGAATTTCTTAGTAGTTATTGTGTCTTATGTTACATAAACACCTGCTGGAAATTTATTTGAAAGGATCCTTTGTAATTTTTTCCTTTATATAGACTAATTTTTTCCTTTATATAATACAGAAATGCTTCTAAAACATTTGGGAAAAAAAAACCACAAAAAATCTGAAAACAAAAAATCTGAAAACAAAAAACCAAAATTCTTTGTTTCCTTGACCCACATATTATTCAAAAATTTAAGCCTTAAGATAAGTCATATTGTTTCTGCCTGTTCATATGGTCTAGATACAGCTAATATCTTTAGCTGAAAAAAATTGAAATGTATAGCTTATTCAAGAAATTATTGCTGATTCACCTAGATAACAACAATAATTATTAGTTCTCAGCAGGTTACATTGTCTTGAGTTAAAAGGCATGACTGGACTTTAAGTAAATGCTGGATATCTGTTTACAGAAGAGAACTTAAAGGGGAAATACAGATGTACAAAAACCTGCCTGATTTATGTTCTGTGGTTTAGGATACCAGCCTGGGATTCTCATGACAGTTTTACAGTCAAAATAAGAACAAAGATTCTCCTACATAAAATGACAAATTCCAGGTTATCTTGTTTGTGTCAAGCAAAGGCTGATCTCATTTACAGTGCCAATTTAACAGTTACCATGTAAATCACAGAATATCAGGGATTAGAAGGAACCTCAAGAGATCATCTATTTCAATTCCCCTGCCAGAGCAGGAACACCTATACTAGGTCACACAGGAAGGCATCCAGATTAATTCTGAATGACTCCAGAGAAGGAGACTCCACAACACCTCTGGGCAGCCTGCTCCAGTGTACTGTCACCCTCACTGTGAAAAAGTCTTTCTTATATTTCTGTGGAATCTCCTGAGTTCCTGTTTGCGCCCACTGCTCCGAGTCCTGCCCCTGGAGGTCACTGAGAAGAGCCTGGATCCATCCTCCTGACACTCATCCTTTCCATATTTATAGACATGAATGAGGTCACCCCTCAGACTCTTCTTCTCCAAGCTAAAGGGACCCATCTCTCAGCTAATATTTATAACGGACATGCTTCTTTGTGGTTCTGCTCTGGACACTCTCAAGCAGTTCTCTGTCCTTGAACTGAGGGCCCCAGACCTGGACACAATACTCCAGATGTGGTCTCACCAGGGCAGAGTAGAGGGGGAGGAGAACCTCTCTTGACCTACTTACTATGCCACATCTAATACACCCCAGGATGCCACTGGCTGCATTGGCCACAAGGGCACATTGCCAGCTCGTGGTCATCCTGCTGTCCACCAGGACCCCCAGCTACCTTTCCCCTACATTGTTCTCTAACAGGTCAGTCCCCAGCTTACAGTAATACATGGGGGTTTTATTGCTCATATCTAAAAACCTACACTGGATTTTGTTTTAATTAATTGAATTTCTTCCTGCCCAACTCTCCAGCCTGTCCAGGTTTGGCTGGATGTCAGCACAGCCTTATGGCATGTCTGCCACTCCTCCCAGCTTTGTGTTATCAGCAGTCTTGCTGATAGTGCACTCTAGTGCCTCATCTAAGTCACTAATGTATTTGAAATTGTTGTGCTACATCAGTTGTATTACTAATGAGGTAATTAACATCAATTTATAATCTTTCATATAGGAAAGTTTGTAAATGCATTCATCTTGACTTTCTGGAGAATTTGGTCTCTCAACAAGGGTAGTAGTGATATCTAATCTTATTTAAATTCTGTTGTGATCACCTGCTTACATATGGATGCAGTTCTTGTGGCAATAAACATTTTATTTAAAAACCTCTAATGACCTATTTAGAAAAGGATATGAGTAATATTTCCTATTCTGTGCATATGACCTTGACAAACAGCCAATACAGAGCACTAGAAAGGAACATACAATGAAGCCAATATGAAAAAATTAAGTACCCTTTTAAACATATCTGATTGAGAGGGAGCTTTCATCATTCATTCACAATGGAAATTGGTTGAGGTGAAATGAGTTTCCATATCATCACTTACAGACCAGTGTATTGACCAATAATTTCATTCAGTACAGCACCTTAAGATCCACTGGGTCCACGGAAAGACTTATATATATATATTCACCTGGAAGTCAAAGCAGTTAAAGAAATGAAGATGTGAAAAGGGTATACATTTAATTATCTTCTTGGGTGAAGATGATTTTTTCCACCTAAACATCCTGTAATAGGCCACTGGATTGCTTCTGGGACCAGTTTATAATGGCCAGAGATCCCTTCATCAACTCACCACGATTGCTTCACATGGTTCCTAAATTACTTAATGCTTTCTTGAATGAGTTCCACTGTAACTCAATAAAATGTGCAAAGGGGAACTGAGGAGCAATACTGAAATAAATTTGATTTCAGCTACCACCCACCCTTTAATTGCTTAAGTGTCAGAAGTCTCTGACCATTTAATCTTTCAGGCACTTGTAACATGCCCACATGATGGGCTGCAAGTTTTTTAAAAATTACCTTGTGTACATGCATTAGGAGTTCTTGATATACTGCAGCAAAAAGAAGTTGCTATAGAAACACCACCTTAACACTTTATTCACTGATGGCTATAAAGAGGTACAACAGTCCCTGCATACCTACTACTAATCCACATGACATTCATAAACTTACTAGGCTATTGCTTGCAAAATTGCTCTCTTACATGCAATGTCAGGGCAACTCTCCCTGCTTCCACATACCAAAATCTCCCATATTTCCATTCAAATTTTCTCAGATGGAACTTTGAAAATCTACTTGCATATGCTGTTTTAGGAAGGCAGCTGAATTCTGCAGTGATCTGCACAATGTGAAGAACCCAACAAATTTAAATAAAGTTGATTTTTCAGAGAAACCTGTGCCACACACCAACTGGCAAAATAAGATGGGAGCATCATGTTGAAGTAACGCTTGGAAAAAATTATTCTCTTGTTTCCTATAGTTGTTCCTATATGATTCAGACTGCCTGAAAACCGAAGCCCCAGTCATTGATTCAATTTACCTACTTTGCAGAATTTTTCTCCTTAACCTGCTGGGTAATAAATGTATTCTTTTGGGGTTTCTTTTCACTTTCTTTTGAGCTGGACTTTGTTGGAGTGTGAGTATACAATCCACACCTGCCTCTGCTGCAGAGCCATTGCTTTCTCATTCATTCTAAGAAACAGTCAACATCATATTTGAAATTAATTACTGTTTAAAAATTATAAGTAAAATTGTTGCTTTTCTAATTCTCACTTATATTTGCTTGAGAGGAACTACTGTTTCACTAGCAGATTAGCCATTTCTATGGCAAAAATGAATTTCTGTCTTTTCCTTGTCTTTTATTTAATACTTCTTACAATGTAAAGAGATATGAAAAAATTGGCACACTTCACTCCAGGCACCAAATTCAACAAATAATACTCCCCTAGCTGTCTAAAGAAACAGTTTATTCTTCATCTGGCTTTGCTATGCTTACACATGAAACATCATAGAATATGACTGAAGATTTGTTGTTTATAAGCTAGTCATCTCATAGGATGAGAATCCTGAATTTAGTACAAATAGTTTTTTCACCTTTAGTATAACATAAGTACAATGACTTGATGTAGCTCTGAAGTTTAGGGACACCTTGACTATACAATGGTGCATGATCTCCAAATTAATAATTCTGACAAGTAACCCTGACAAGTTCTCAATTCGATCTGTAATAGAATAGAATAAATTTTAATTTCTTTTTAAAATTTGCATCACTAAAATAATTTGATGATAAATAAGAAATTAATAAAAAATATAAGTTATTAAGTCTGTAATCATTCCATGATTTTGAAGGTTAATTGGTAATAAAATCTGAAGTGTCCAAGCTGTTCCAATCATAACTATAATATCATTTTTAGAATAAAGATCACATATTAATTGAACTATAACAGATCTCCCACTTTTTATAAAATAAGTCTCAGAAGGTCTTTTAATCTCTTTGTGGCCATCTGTCCTATTTGAATCTGAGAAGAGAAAGTCTTTAGGGATCAGGAAGAAAGTGGGGCAATTCATTCTAGATATATCTAACTTGGGTAGAAATATCCTAGAGCAGCTGTTAAATAAGGATCATTGAGAAGGGCACATGAATCACAAGAGTTCTGGCTAAAAGACTTCTAAAGCCATAATTCTTCACATGGAATCTCACCAAGGCTTGCTGAAGTTAGTAAGAAAAAGAAAAATTACAGTGGTTAAAGTCTGGATGCTCCAGAATTTATCATAAATTACTTAATCTTTGTGATATTTTTCTTCTGCTCATTGTGGTTTTTGGCTTGAAAAGGAAAAAAAATCCTCTTTTTATTAAGTACATACTGAAAAAATGGCACCATAATTTAGTGAGTCTGTTGGTCTCAATTGTGAAGCTTCTGACTGAGAAAAATTTTTTGAGAGTTCTGATTTTTTCTTAATTTTATATAAAGTGTATTCATAAAAGCTAGAGAGAACCACTAAAGAAAACATTGATATTTAACAAACCACACAGTTATGACAGTGAAATTTGTTAAAGTCTAGCAATCGTGGGCAGCTTATATTGCCCTGGTAGAATGAGCTCCTGAAACTGCATTCACCTCTAGGAGTAGGGCTGCAGAGATATCAGCTTCTCACCAGTATTGTCCTCTTGAAGTAATGGAATATCTATGCACTTCAAATGAGTTATCCTGACATTCTGTTTCCCCTACCAGAATGGTTTGCTGTTGGTTTTCAATTCACCCCAGGGAAGAAGAACACTGAGACTTCTTTATAATTGGGACTATGCATTTTGGAACAGCTCGAGAAATTTTAATGGCCTCCTAGATGTCAGTGGGGAATCACACTTTTGATTAGGTTCAGCTATTCAGTAAGGAGCAACATTTTCAGAGCCAGTCAATGACAGTAAGCTTAAACTGCTCTATGTGTATTTCTCTCTTTGAATGCTCCATCTCTCTGCAAGCAATATTGTCCAGCAAGGAAAAAACACTTTCTATTATTTCAACTGTAAACATCAAAAATTGACTCTCATCTTTTTGCTTTTAATATAAATAACCAACAAGTCAAAGAACTGTCTTAAACCAAATACAAAGTATCTGAATAGCCAAAGGAGTAAGAAATCTGAGCTTCAGATGTGGTTCCCTGATAATAACATTATTATGTTAAGCCACTGGGTTAACTAGACTAAAATCACATACTGAACTGTGCTTTTAAGCATAGCATTTTAGAGGCTGAATTTCAGACTTAATCTTTCCTGTCTATGTAAAAATAAAAGTTAAAATCTTATTTTGAGTTTAATTTCTTAAAAACTATACCTTTTGTTTTTTAGCATGTGCATTGAAATACTGTGCAATTCCCTAAACAGTATTTAATTATACTTGCTTCAAAATAATTCATACAAGCACCCATCCTCAATACTTCATATAAATTGCTCCAGTATGGATATAATGGTGGCAGAGCTCTCAATATAATTTTCCCAAGGCAATAATCTTCATGTCATCAGATCAATACAAATTCAAAAGGAGACATAAAGAAAGATATGTTTTATATGTGAAGACATAGGTTTATTTGGGTTTTCCTCTTGGAAATGAACTAGGGATGCTGAGGGCCCTTCATGCCACATACAACCCATGAGGGTGAGGATTCACTTGTGCCACAGCACATCACTCTACCTACATTCATTCTCTAGCTAGAGTCAGGTTGGTAGGTCCTAGAAAATCTCCTGAGATATCAGTCAAGGAGTTGGAGACAACATCTGGTGATTCTGTTTCTGTGTGCCTTTGCCCTGATAAATTGGATATATGACTTAGAGATAAAAGGAGCCTATGCTACATTCTAAGGTCAAAAGAGACTGCATGCCAGTATTGAGGGCTAAACTTCCAGATCTTGTCTTGAAAACAGTCAGTGCACCTTATGTCATGTAAGGCTTATTTAAAGATGATGTGACAGAGGATGAGAACTGAAATGAATTTTCTGTAGGTGTTAGCCCACTCTGAGTACAACCACATACCTCAGGGCACTGGTGGCACTGTCACCAACAGTTCTCCATTTTCATGTTAATGGATTACATATCATCAAGGACAAAAGAAAGTGTCATCCTCGTTTAAGATGATGATCAGCAAATTCCTAAACACAAGTGTCATGGGATCATATTTTTGTATGCTAAAATTTCATAATCCTGTCAGTATTAACTGGATAAGGGTGTATTTTCCACAAAAAAATACTCTATTTGAGAGTTATAATTAATTCTGGAGTATTTCAGATAGTATCATTCAGTGTGAAGGAGTAGGTAGTCCCAGAGAAAAGATCTAAGTGTGCATATCCACATTGATATAGGCAGTGGGCTAAGTGGCACATCTTCTAGATGATGCCAACTTGTAGTGGTATTAGAATTCTGTAAGAAACGGGCTCTTACACCCTGCTTTTGTCAGGTCAATATGGAGAACACGAACATGCTCTTGCTAAGAAAAAATTATCTAACCTCTGCTGGTTGTGCAATATCTGAAGGACTTCATGACTCACAGTGTGTACAAATTTTAACCAGAAGCAGAGAAGGACAACAAACTCCTTCTTTAAAGCAAGTCTTTCAGGATGTTTCCAGAACATATACTGAGTTAGCAAGGCTCCCAACCCTTTATGAGCTTCCTACAGCCACCTGGAGGGTTAATGTGATACCAATAATCTGCTGTACAGTATGTGCTAAGAGGAGCACATGTCCCTGTCCACCACCAAGGAACTGTAGGAATATGATATAGTATATGTGGTGTGTGAGAAACCCTTGATGTAAACATCTATAGGAAGATATTGAATTTAAATGCCTAAAAACACTCTTACAAGTGTCTTTAAATTGCCACAACCAGGACAAGTTGTGACTAAAATGTCAGATTTTTAATGGCACTTAAATACATATTGTTTCCACAGAACTCAGAATTAGGCAGCCAGGTACTTTTAAAAATATTCACTTTAATGCTTTTATGTGTTCTGGCTATGGTATAGCTATTTAAGAGCATTGCAGTTAATGATATTATGTAACATTTCCAGGATTGGGTCTTCAAAGTCTGTGCAGGCCTGAAAAATAGGTAGTGTTCTTTCCCATTAAAGAAAATATATACAAGCCTTGCTGAAAGAAATAAAATAATGCAACTGGGAAAGGCCACAATTTCCCCATCTTGTGCAGAGATAAACACAATTGTTATGCATTTGTATGTGAAAATAGTAGAATCATAAAATGGTAGGCTTTGGAAAAGAACTTCGAAAATCCTCTAGTCTAACACACAGCCAGAATAGGTTCACCTGGGGCAGGCTGGACAAGAATGCATTCAGATGTGTTTTGCATGTCTCCAGAGAAGGAGAATCTACCACCTCCAGTGCTCTGTTACCCTTAAAGTATAGAAGTTTTTCTCCATGTTGAGATGTGTCACCAGGCACAACTGAAAAGAATGTGGTCTCAGGCACCCACCCTTAAGATGTTTAGAAGGATTCATAAGATCCCCTCTCAATCTTCTCTTCTCCAGGATAAGAAGAACCAGATGTCTCAGCTTTCTTCCTAAAATGGGTGTTCCATCCCCTTGATATACTAGTCAAGAAACATGCTGACGAGAAAAGTAAGATATTCATCCTTTCTACTGTATAAAGAGATCTGGAGAACATCACAAAGCTCTGAGCTTTCCAGAACTTACACTTGGCACTTTTCCTACTCTTCCTGAATCTCTGACAATTTTAAAATTATTTCATTGGATCTGTGGCTGTCACTAGCTCTTTTGATGCCTCCTCAGTGCTCTTAACTTCCTGAATGATTAAAATTGCCCCAGGGGAATCAAAGCTGCACTGAAAGAACTGTGTGATTACTGTGTACTTCAAAGTATTTTAAACTGTATGCATAACAGATAAAATAGCTAGCCCATAGGTGTTGCAAAATGTTCCAAATCAGGAGAATGCAAATTTCAGGTGTATTACAAAGGGGAAACTAACCTGTGTACTGCACTAATTCTTATGAAGTTTTTTTGCCGTGCTTGAAAATCAGCCAAGGTTATCTGAGTATTTCAGAAATAATTTTCATTCTCTTTCTTTTCCAGTTTCTCTTGGTCCCTTAGCACAGTTGCTGGATCCTCTGCATTAAGATAACAAAAAGTGTAAGATGTCTACATTTCCCTCTATGCACAATCTTCTTAAACAACGAAAGATTAAATTTCACCATTTCTGCTGTCTGCAGTGAATTTTTTTCACACAGCTCTAGATGGCAGTGCTGATAAACAGCTAGTGCATTCATCAGGGACAGATTTTACTTGGTGAACTGCTACAACTGATTTGGAGTCCTAACCTTTCCTCCACTTATCCTGTTTCCCACTCTACCACCTGCAACCCTATAAACAGAAAAGACTTACATGATGGAAGCCATCTGTACAGTAACTCATCTCATCAGAGTACTGAAGAGCTGTTCTGCTCAAGTGTTATCAATGTCTTCCAACTTACTGTATATTTTTCTTATTGCTAAAAACAGTCCCAAGCATTCTCTTTGGCAGATTAGAAAGGAATTCGAGTAGCAGATGTTCAAATAACTTTTTATTTTTTGCATATTGAATCTCCATAAGGATTCTAAGATCTGTTTCTAGGTCTTTGTGCTAAGTGCAGCAGTTCAATCATCTCTGCTATAATATAGCTGTGATATAAGGAAATGACTGTATATATATTATCTGAAAACCTACATATATTTTCTTATTATGTTTTGCCTTCCTAGGAAATGCCAAGAACAACTAACACTGATTTTTGTTTGTATGTTTTCCCCACAAAGAGTAAACACCATGCTGTAGGAAATACCTGAGTAATTTTTTACAGGTTACTGCTTAACAAACTTCCTTCCATCAAAACTCTGCCTAATGAACTACAAAGAGAAGCTTCTACATGGTGTTCCTGAGTATAAATTCAGCAAACAAACATTCCCTAAAGATATGACTGAAGTTGACTATTGACATAAAATCCACTATAGTAGTTGAACTACTACTCTCTTTTATACTATACTTGTTCTCTTGCATATGTCAAGGCTTCTCATGATACTTGTTCTCCAGAGTAAGCAATTTTAGGTGTATACATATTAGTAAAGTTTTATTAGTTAAATAAATAGTGCCAGGGAAGGTTCTCAAGCATTTTTACAGGATCTTCTACACTGGTAAATCTTAGAACCCACTCAAGCACAATTTTGATCCACTTGATGCATGATCTTGTTTTGGAGACAGTTAAACAACACAAATATGCACATAAGTTTTTCTCTGTCATCTTACTTCAGTGCTCCAGTATCTTCTTGTGCTGTTTTAGTTTGCTGGTAAAGAAATGGCCTGAATTTTTAATTTCTTCTCCAAAAAGTACATAATTGGTTTCAGATCATAAGATTGTCATAAACAGTCATAAACATTGCAGTTACGCAGTCCAGATAAAAAAGGAATGAAGGAAGGCATTGGAAGACGTTCATTTATACCACCTCATTAGAAGGAAGTCTAACTGAATCATCAGGAATATTTGAGATTTTACTGTGAAGATTTCATATTTAGCACATCAATCTTCTTATATTGGTTGAATGTGATACTTTGCATAAAGACATTGATATGTAGTGAAAGAAATTTTTTGTTAGGAATTCTAGGTGTCTACCACATGGTGGTAGATGGTACACATAATCCTCATGAATTTCAATTTAACAGCACTAAAACAGCCATAAAATTAACATTTCACAATACTCTAAAACTCATTTTATTCTTTGCAGTCTTTAGGATCTCTAGATTAAAAGAATTTCCCAGCATAACTAAAAATTGTAATGTTTGTTTTCAATTGCCCTATACAGTTAACCTATAGCCCTGATACATTATCAAGGCAAAAAGGAACATAAACTGGCAAACACACTTTAAATCCTACCAGATCCATATGATTCAGAGCCTTCTCAGATGAATGTCACTTAGCTAAGTTACTGATCAGGTTTCTTTAATATATTTTTTCTCTAACATGTCACTAGTCAAAGACAAACTGATAGTTATGGGAAATGATGGCTAGAAATGACAAAAGTGCATGTATTATTTTAACATAATCTGCTCAGTACAGATGCTTATTTTGAGGACAGAAGAATAGACTTACCACAACATGAAATCTTCATATTTTACTCATGAATAGTATGATGAAATTAGTAAATAATACAAGCTTGCAATGTGTAATTGTATTCAGGCCCACTGGAAGCTGGATTTCCTCAGTCACATAGGCAACTTATAAAAGTGTTCTCACATAATTTTAACTTTTAGTATTATTCCCTAGAAAGCTAATACTTTTTTTTTTACTAACTATTCAAATCTTTTCCTAACTAAATACAGATTTCCTACCTGAAGAAAAGAAGGATAGATACTGCTTTACCTATTTCACATTACTCCTGTACAAGGTTTATATGGTTAGGCAGCTTGTGATGTTTCATAAAGCTTGAAAGATTGTAGATATTCATGACTGTTGGTGAAAATTCTGACGGGAAGTCATCTGACAGTCAATGGGGACTGAAAGGAAGCTGTTCCAGCTTTGGTAATGTGTTGCCTAAAGTATACTTTTAAGAGAAAGTAGCTAGTATAGATATCATACACTTTCTGCTGTAAGTTTATTCATCTGTTTAAGGAAATTTTTCTTCCCATCATAGTCTAACTAGATGAGAAAAAATGTTGGGATGAAAAGATATAAGAGAAGTTTAGATTATACTTCTCAATCTCCCTTTCCATTTTATTTATGCTATAAAGGTAAAAAACACGTAGGAGAATTCTGCAAATATCCACACAGAAACAAATGGATGCCCTAACAAGACTTTTAATTTTAATTTCAGATAATATATAAAAAACTTTTCTTTCTTAGTATTTGGTATTTGGGAACTGAAATAAGTAGTTGTTTTACTCAAAAATACCAAAACAAATTTAATTGGTAAGGCATATCATTCCTTTAAAATACATGCAAAACTAGCTAATATGTTTTCTTGTCTCAGATAGGCATACCACAAGGACACATATTATATCTTAAATGATGACAATTTTATTATTTCTTTTGGCAGCTTTCTACTAATTTCCTAATCTAATTTGATCAGTTAAAGATTTTCTTAAATCAAGTGAATTTTTTTCTGGTTAGAGAGAAAGTTAATTTTTTCTTATTCTGCCCTTGTTGGCTAATGAGAATAATTGGTCCCCACTGTTTTAGAACATTCCTTTATGTATTTGTAGGCAGTTATCATGGCCCTCCAGTGGACATTATGTTTGGGTATTGAACATCTGTGCAAGAGTTTATTGATACTGCAGATAGTACCATCTCTGCTGGGAGCTACTGCACATTGCACTGTGTAGCCATTCTGGGAGCCCTACCTGCAAGAAGGTCACTCAGTAATAAATTAGAAACACCTACAAAATACTAAGTCCTCACCATGAACAGAAAGAAGGTATATATTTCTGCACAATGTAGTGAATTAAGTCTTTACGAGGCAAGAGTAATGATTTGGTTGAAGTGTGTAGAAGTGTGATACTCATTAAAAAAATTTTTGGAAAGAAGCATAGTCTTTCTCTATCTGTATTTTATATTTATTTCCAGCTACTTTTTTCTGAATTCCTATGAAGTTTTAACATTTCTCTAGTACCTTCAATGCTTGAGAAGATAATATTACAAGTATGATAGGTGTTGACAAGCAAAACATTCATTAGTGAAGCATGGTATTTATTATAAAGTTTTATCCTTTGATGTAATCCCTCCTTTCACTCAGGAAAATTTTCAGGTAAAAATTGCTTGCCTTTAAAGTCTACAGAAAAAAATTTTGGTCAAGACTATAAAAAAAAAGAAAATTACTTCAAGGTAAGAGAAAATCTTTATCTACAGATCCTCTTTTATTTAATAATTGCTGCCAGTTACACCATCACATTTAAATCCTCCCAAAATAAAATGATTTATCGCAATCAGTGAGAATTTTTAAGAGGGAACTCAGGAAGTTTTAAGGGAGGAAGAAAGGAAGGAAAGAAGGAAGAAAGGAAGGAGGGAAGAACTGGGACATCTAAGCAATAATGTGCTATTTTTAACCAACAAGATATTAGCAAATGAAGGTATTATCTATTTTGCCATTATACACAAACCTAATGATTTGTTGGCATGTGCTGTGATAAAGATGTGCCACTCAATGCTGAATATTGCAGTACTATTTTTATTTACTCATAAAGCAATGTGGTGGCAGATCACTTTATGTAAAAACTGCTGGCAGATTAGCAGCCAGAATGCTGAGAGGCTTCCAATTTGAAGGCATAGGGTGGGCCAACTGGAACAGTATTTATGAAAGGGGCATTCATACTATGCACATTGCTAAGCTGCCCACTGTGAATGAGAGAAAGAGAGACAAGCAAAGTGTTATTGAAGCAAAGCCTAGAAAAAGAGCATCAAAGAGATGGGAACAATGACCAGCCACTGTCAGAATGGGATCATGAAAGCCTGAAGCCCTCTAGCAAGGCTGGCAGGTGGACACATGCTGCTGCAGATTGCAGCAGCAGGACAAGCCATCAGGATAGTATACATAGTTGGCAAGGTTGTTAGAATCCATTTGGGGTAGATTAGGTGCCCCGCAGAGAAAGGATTAGCAGCTATGAACATAGTTCAGACAGCAGGAAAGGAAACTGAAAATCTACAGTCCACTAACATCCATCCTTGTGGTTTCTTCCTCATTGTCAGTGAAAAAGATCTTAATGAACTTTTTTCTAGTTTCATTTGGATATATAAAAAAAAGAATAAACTTCCTATTCCATTCTCTTACCAGTGAGAGCACTGCTTCTGTATTGGATGAAAGGAAAGCCAGTGGTCCATCTTCTACCCAGCTTAATATTTCTTCTATATTCAAGAAAAATCTTGGAGGCATAAAGAACATTTAAGTTTCTATGGAAATACTATAATTAGGAAACCCTATGCATGTAGGTATGAGTGGTGTACTTGCTGGCTTTGACTCTTTTATCATAAACAAACTAGATATCCAGCATGTAAATTTAGAGATGTTCTGGGCTGTGATGAGGATACACAATGAATTGCACTGAAGTATTGTTCTCATGTTTTGGAATCAACTATCTCACACTTCAATTTTACCTCCCCTTAATGACATAAACATCAGGATTTTCTAGTTCTCTGCAGTGTGGTTAACCTCCTGCTGAAGTTGCATATTTAAGGGCCACATGAGTCCTCTGCACTTTTACCTCACCAAGGAGTCTGGCCTTCTTCACAATAAAGCTGGAGGTTGCAGTTTAAGCTTTAGCCTTTTTTGTGTTGGTATTTATTGAGTCCTTTTGTGAAATGGAGAAAATAGCTGGAAAAAAACAATTGTAGTGAAAAAGTTGTCATCTGGTGCTGGGGGACAAAAAGAGAAACTCTTAACTTTTACATGGTGACCCTGCTCAGAGACAAAGCACTTACTTCAGCGTATGTATCAAATGAAAGACCAACTGGTATAAATAAAGTTTGCTTATTAATTTTAGAGACAGGTTTTACCAATATAAGCTATTACAGTCAGCTACACGCTTGATTCTGTTAATAACATTATTATTTATACTGATTCTATTTCATGACACATATGAACTTTATTTTCTGGCTTTGGCTTATGACTCAGGTTGTATAATAGCAGATCAGCAGTAAATGAATAAAAGCCTGCATGTGTTCAGAGATGTATTCATTTTGTCACCTTTCTTTTCATTGTCATTGAGGACTTGTATAACTATATATGAATTTTTAAGGCATGGAATTTTAGGTGGGATCTTTTAATTAGAGTTAAGCTATGATAGTGAACTCCTGTGTTTGACGAACCCAAAATTTTCCAAATTTTGCTATTTGCAAATAAATAGTCATTTATTTTAAAGAATTCTGGGAAGTTGCTGCAAATATCACTGTCTATGTATTCAAGTATATATCTGACTTTTTCTATGGCTGAATCTCCCACTTCTATAAGGTTACTTAAATATGTAGCCTGATGTGAGTAGTGCTGACATATCACAGAAAATAGCAAAAGTATTCTACAACATCCAGTTTTTCACTTCACCCCATGAAACTCCTCTAGGCATCATTCTACCTTGGTCCTCTGGTGACATTATTTTTTTTTTTTTAGTTTATAGTTGCTTCCTTTTATATTATAGTTCTTTCTTCTTGGTATGATTGCTCTCTTAGTGACAAAGTTCAGGCTCATTAAAACAGAGGTTTTAAAATCATCTTTCCTACACACCTATCGACATTATCATCATCTTCCTTGAAATCTAAAAGGCAGCTTCAACACAGGTATCTTGAAGTCCTTATGCTCATGTTGTATCTTGAAAGACTTATTTTTTCCAAGGACATAATACTGCTGAAGCTTACTAGTTTCTCTTTGGATCATTTTTGTATTTTTTTTTCCTAACAATTCAACTTCTTAATTCTCATACATTAAGAATGAGGCTGCAAACCTATTTTTATCCTCCCTTTTTTTAATATTCCTCCACAACCTCTTCCACAGTATAATCTATAACAACCTGGTAAACTTTATTTTTAAGAGTATCCTGGCTCAACCTTTGATCTATTATGTTCCATTCAGAAATTGAAATTTCCTGCAATGCTGTGCCCAGCCTCAACTGTTGCATTTTCAAAGAAAACACAGTGATATTGGGACACTGGCCTCCTGTTTTATAAGGAATCCTTGGGAAACTTCTGCTACCATTTTTTTTTACCTTTCCATTTTTTACCTTTCTAGGAAGTTTTGCTTCTTTAGATTCCAGCAGAGACAATCCACTGACAAGACTTGTGTTGATGTGTTGTCCCATTCTTTTACTAAAGCCCCCCCTGAATATTCTCCCCTTTTTTATGGTTAAATGATATATTATTATTTCAGAACTTTCTTATTGTGCCGTGAGTATACAGCATAACCTTACAAAAGAGGTCATGGGAAATTGTGCTCCTAAGTGCTATCTATAATTATAATCAATAAATATTTGTCAGAATGTGATGCTATCCCCTTTTATTTTTCAAACTGGACTGTCATTTGGTGAATTTATATGCAGATTTAGCAGCTTTATCTACCACAAAAGAAAAATAAGCTATAAATGGGAGCTGTATGATGAACTCAGTTTAGATTTAATTAAAAATAGAAGTTAAAAGCCAAGAGCCAGGCAGGAGTAAGCTGCCAGTGAAGTTTGAGGCTGCTGTAAACCTGATAAGAAAGAAAGTGTGCAGTTTAAAATTGAGAGTGCTGGTCAGGTGGCAGTGGGTTTCTGTAGTGACAAACTGTGCTTAGAGATTCCAGGAGTCCCTGATGAAAACCTGTTCTTATTCCCTAATGTTTTATGGGAGCACTGCAGCCTCTTGGAATATTTTTCAAGCAGAAAGCTGCCATTGTGACAACAGTGGAGAAAGAAAGGCAAAAAAATTCTTTTCTGGTAGGGAAATAAAGACATCTTAAGCTCGACTTCAAAAGCTCTCTACAGCAAACAGTAGCTGTTTCATCTTTGCCTCTGGGATATTATTAAGCCTTTCTAGTAGCTCTAACTGCAGGAGAAGGGATTACAGAAGTTGCTGCTGTGTAGCTGCCTGACATACAAATATCTGGAAAAGCGCAGATCACGTTTTTGTACAAGGGCCACTTATTAGACAGCACTGATAGCTTAACCTAGAATGAATAGCACAGCACACTCTGCTAGCTGCACACAAACAAAAAACATACGAGACCCTCACACCTCATGCTGGCTTTTTAAGTGCTTTGAGAGAATATTCAGGCTTCTGGCTTGCCTTTTATAATGGCTGTGTATACAGGGATTGATGCCAATTGAGGCTGTGCTGCTTTGGTACAGAAAGCCATGCCATGCCGTTCACCCCCCACCTTAAGTTATGGCTGTGTCAGCATTTCCATGACAAATCCTTACTTTCAAAGGGTTTACAGCTTAATCGTGGCAAAATCCGTGTTGGACGAATGACACACACTGTTCCAGTGTTAAAGGCTTTGTGTGCAAGCACCAGAAATACTGAGAAATAAATGATTTCAGGTGTTTCTGTTTAGTTTGAGCTGCTGCAGTGACCTAGTAATGGCTTTGTATTTTAAATGGATTTTGTAGAGTCTAAGTCCTTATAGTGAGTTAATGGTTACCTTTGAAAAAAAATTCAAAAGAACCATATGTTTTTTTCAGTGCTCTTCAACAGATCAATGAGGATACTGCAAGATTAGCTTGGTGAATCAGGGGCTGGAAAATTAGTTGCAAAGTGGTAGAAATCAGTTTAAAAACATTTGCTCTCAAAACAAGTCCAGTTTCATTTTGTTAATCCTATGATACTATTAGCTGGACCAGCTATGCTCTCTAGTTCTCCACAGAAATAATTCTCATCTTGTAGTAGTTGATCTGCTACACTGTCAGGTCTCAAGCACTCATACTGAAAGAGAGATTTTGCCTATTAAAGATTAGCATGAAAAAAGCAAGTCCCCTCCCGTAAACACTGATAAGAAATGGTGTGATGCTACAAAGCTGGAGAGCTGTCATGATCAGAGGAGAGTCAGTGCTACAAATAGTCTTTAGGACAGCAGAAGCAAGTGGTTCCTGGACAAAGATGATGAAGCACTGGGTGCTTCAGTGTCATCAGTGTAAAATAAGGCAGGTTGATAATTGTCTGTAGGTTTGGATATAAGCTTGATACTTTGCCAAATCCACAAATGAAGTGCTGATGCTGTAATTTTTATTCTTAAGGAGCTGGTCTGACACTTACAATGCTTGAGAAGAAGCCACCAAATTCTTCTTTCAGCCTTGGCCGTCTAGTCTCAGCTATTTAACTCTATGGCTAAAGTAAGGACATTACTCTGCCTGAATTTACGTCCTGTGTTAAAGTAAATCTTGCAGGATTCACACAGTACATTTTTACTTTTAATTTGAAAAATTGTGTGGATGCAGACAACACTCAGAAACTGCTCATAATAAATTTGAATACCTCCTGTAAGTGTGGAAAAAGATTTGAAATTACAAATCACGTTTGTTTTTTTTTATTTTATTTTACATGGTAGTACAAAAAACTATTGCTGAGAATCTCTCCTACATCTTGCTTCGTGATTCAATTTTTTCCATGTATGAACAATACCTAATAATTGATTTTTTATTAAGGGTAACTGATGGAAATATTATTAATACATAGGGTTTTTAAAAAATGAAATCATAATAACTGGGAAATATTGTCACTTATTTAATTGAACAAAGCAAAGTAACCAGGAAATTGCATTCCTGAATGAACTACTGGACAGAAATTGCTCTGCTTCTATAAGTGACTATTTGCAAAGCAGGTCCAGACTTACACTAAGAAGAAATTTATTATGAGCTTTACTATGTTCCCTTAAATGGACCTTTAAAAAAAAAGAGCACTTTGATTCATAATATATAAAAAATAAATGAATAAATATTCTTACATGAATTGAAGAAGTAGAAAAAATAGCAGTCTGGGATTCCTTAAGCTGGATCTCTCATGTGACAATGAAAAGAATGCAAAATCTAACTAAATGGTGTGTAGGGAAAACTGGCCCATGTATTGTGTTTTTATTGATTTAACTTGCTTGCGTCGTGTAAAAATTAAATGGTTAGCATGACGCCATCAAGCAAATGGAATTTGGGACTTTGGTGTGCTATGTCTTCTTGTTTTCCATGTATCTGCCATTTAATTCCTCTTTTCTTGCTTGGTATGTTCCAGAGCATATCCCAATGGTTTAATAGCAACGGCATGGTACAAACGAGTGAGTTGTAAAGAAAATTGACAACAAACTGTGCTTACTAGTTTGAATTTTTTCATCAGAGAAGGAATGGCACAAGGGACTGTACAGCACTGCTTTTCCATTAACTCTTGGAAGGCAATAAAGGCTACCTTGGATACAATGTCCAAATAAGTGTTGTGATAAAGGAAAATTACATGATTGGAGAGTTTCAGGAGTCTGAAATTCAAGAGATTTCTGAGGACCAGTTTATATATTAATTTACATTTTAAATAACCAACGAAGTTCATAATGACTATTGATGGTCAGAGATGTGGTAAACTGAATTCTAGAAATTATCTTGCATAACTTGCTTTCAGCCACCCAGAGTTTCTTTATGCACTGTCCTATCTTCTTCTCTCCCTATGTACATCCATATATTTAATACTGTAACCACAGACTCAAAAACTTCTATTTGTACTTTCCAGCTAGAAATGCCTTCAAAGTAGAAGGATTCAAAATTAGCATTTATTATTATCTTCAAATCTGAGTTAACTGAGTAAATCTGTATGCACTTTTTATACAGATGTCAGTCTTAAAGTCTAATGGCCCCCTGTGGGCCAAGAATCCAAGAATCTGTAAAGAATTATGGTGATAACTTGAAGATCTTACAACACTTATAAAAAAAATAGAGTACCCTAAATACAAAATACTTGTAAAGACGAGGAAAATTCCTTTAGGCATATAGCCAAGCTAGCACATTGTAGAAAATTAATTTTCATGCTTGTGCTTTCAACAAGAAATATGTCACCATGTAGAAATTATATGAAAAGTATAAGCTCTTACTTTACAGTGGTATGTGCTGAAAAAGGAAACTTGTATAAACATTTTAGATACAGAAGTCTTTATTTCTCCACTTTGAAGAACTGAAATACATTTTAAACTACCTGTTGCAAACAGTGTATGATGCAAAAGCTTGTAATTTTAGATCAATGTGGTATACAATCCTGTAATAGGGTTAAAATATTGCCTAAATTAGTTTAACTTCTTGAATTATAAGTAATGAATTTCCAAGAAAATGTTATGTTTATTTCAAATTCGTATCTGAGGTTAAGCAGAAAAATTAAACACTTGATTTCTTTTTTTCTTACATGAATAGCATGGTTTCTATTTTTCTTTTTCAAGCTGTGTAGGTAAATAAATAAATAAAATAGAAAATAATATTTTTTAACAGTTTGAAATCCCATTTCCTTTAAATTTTGTTTATTAGGATTAAATAATCAGCAGAATTACACAAGATCTACAATAAAACTGAGCCACCAGTGTGCACTCACAGCCAAGAAGGCCAACCAAATCCTGGGTTGCATCAGGAGGAGTGTGACCAGCAGGTTAAGAGAGGTAATTTTACCCCTCTACTCAGCACTGGTGAGACCACACCTGGAGTACTGCGTCCAGTTCTGGAGCCCTCAACACAGGAAGGACATTGAGCTGTTAGAGAGGGTCCAGAGAAGGGCCACAAAGATGATCAAAGGGTTGATAATTTTCAATACAATGTATTTTACATATGATAACTTTCTTTTCTTCAAAAGAAATTTAAATTCAAAATTTTATCTTATTTTCTTTTTGTCAAAGTAATTTACTAATGGAAGCTTAAACTGCTTTATCCAATCAGATATATTAGGCATTAGAATGGGAATGGTACTTGGAATTCCTAAAATCTTTTTCCCTAATGTAATTTAATTCATGGAAGCTTGCAATAAAATATCTAGTTCATATTTCAGCTAGGAAATTCAATCTCTACAAGTTCTACTATAAGAATTCTGGAAAGTTCTCACATTAATTAGTTATTTGTATTTCTTTGTGCATATCAGCTGTTTAAATTATCCTTGGTCTTCAATATAAACTGACTTTAATATTGCCATTTAAAATCTAAAGACAGTAAAAGGTTTAAATATGCAAATAAAAAATGAAGCACATGTAGACAAAAAATATTTATGGTGTTGAAATTATATATTTTATCTTTCATAATTTGTAACAGAAGTGAAAACTTGAATATGGAAACTGACAATTTTTTAATCTAGTATCTAGTTGAAACACATTAAGAGAATACCTCTTCAATAATCTGCGCATTAGTCTTAGAAAACTGGAGTGTCCTTATACTTTTAAAGGATTATCACTTAGTGCTTAATACCCTAAAAGGAAAAGCAAGAACAATAAAGCATCTCTGAAAAGATCGGCAAGCACCTAGTTGCCTGTAGAATGGTAGTGGGAATAATGCCAGAAAAAATCCTGGTGCACTGACGAATTGTTAAAAATAAATTTTAATTTTAGGAAAAAATACAGTGTAAAAATATGAAAGATTAAATAAAAGGTAGGTCACTCCATAGAATTATCTATGCAGCTAAGAAAGTAAAGGAAAACAAATTTTGTGAAAGTCATTCTCATAAACTGTAACATATGACCTTCAGTTTAATGCATGTACCTTAATACAAAGGTTTTTTATACAGTGTATTTAAAGTTATGGCTCTCAGTGTCAGTAGTGTACTGGACTGATAGCAGCCGATGTGCCAACAGCCCTGGAAATATTACTCCAAGCCAAAGGAGCAGACATAATATCTTTGGGGTGCTGGCAGGAAAAAGACTGCCAGCAACAATTTCTCTGCTGCTTTTAAAAAGGTGCAGCATGTAGTTCTTCCAGCACATCTCTGTAGCAATTAATGGATTTATAAAAAAAGCAAACGGTAACATGTTATGATAATTAGAGCCTTTGAACAGGAGATGGGAGCAGGGAGAAGGAGAAGGAGCAAAGCTTTAAGCAGCTTGCCGTGGAATACTCTGCCCCCAGGTATCTTTTGAAGCTTCTATCAGAAGTTGAAACCTTGTTAAATGCTGTCAGCCTCACTGAATGCATCAGTAGTGAGGGTGAAACCTGTGTAGCAATGGGAACACCTTTAAGTTTGGAGGAAAACAAAACTGTATCAGACGTACAAAATTTTAAAGTACGTATGTATATTAGTGCTAGACATAGTTAGACATAAATCTCCATTTTTGAAGGAAAAAAGAAAGGCCCACTACATACACATACATTGAAAAAGCAGTACAGGCATAATTTAGGATAATGAGAGGGAGAATGAGGAACAGGAAATCGAATTTTCCCCCTGGAACTGAGAAAATGCCTTTAGCACAATTACTATGCAAAGGGTCACATTTCAAGCTGGTGCACAGAGCTCAGAAATCACACCAAAGATGAAGCTGGAGGAAGAATTGTCCCAGACTAGTCCAGCCCTACCCTGTGGACACCAGCTGATTGTCAGCACTGCTATCAGCCTCCCTATACTGAAGAAATTACCTGCCAGGCACAGTCCTGAGAACTGAGGGTTCCAACAGGGACACTAAAGCAGCAATGAAAGAAATTTTTGTTGGAAATAATCTACTGTTATGAATTATGTTTTATTTTTTATAACTGTTCCATTCTTCCAAGTGTTAAAAGTGATAAAATATTCTGTAGAATTTTTAAGGCATAAACAAAGCAAAAATTTTGCGTATGAACAATTCTGGGAAAGAGAGACCTCCTTTATGTAAGATTTTTATATGGTCTGTGGTTGAATTCTTGAAGACTGCTATGAAAAGTAACAAAATTCACCCTATGAAAATTCTCAGTGATATATTTCATTCTTCCTTAAAAAAAAAACCCAACAAATCAAACAAAAAAAATAACCCAAACACATCTCCATTTCCCACTCAAAATTTAGTCTGGCTTTAAGAGAGGATATAATTTTGAACAGTTAGTTTTCTAAAGAGGCACTTGTCCTGTATGTACATTTCAAATGCTTTTTAACTCCACCTTTTAAGTGTTCTCTCCTTATATATATTTTCCATTTGTCTTTTTTGTTTGCAAATTTACTTCCATCCAAAGATCCAAATAATTTTCTTCTCCCTTTTTTTTTCCTCCCTTTTTTCTTCACTGCTGTTGCTCATGCAGCTTTTCAATCCCTGTGAGTCATTCTGAAACCTGTGAGAGACTGCAGCAAGCAATATCTTCCTGATCATAACAATTTGATGTAGACTCATTCCCTGTGCAGATCTAAAGAGGAAAGTAAATTGGAATTTTTTTCAGCTGGGGAGAAAGCAGCAGTGCCAAACACCTAAAGTCATTGAAGACCTGGTTTCAAAGATGATCTTAGGATTTAGAAGCCATGACACCTGTCTCATTCAGGACACTACTGGCAATTGGCTACCAGATGTGGTTTCACTCATTTCTAGTGGGCAGAAAAGCAGCAGAGAATAAATAAAAGCTACAGCTGCAGAGTTAACTTTAATATGTTAAAAAAAGAGCTAAATATCTTTGAGAGAAAAGGTATGCCCTCAGATCAAGGATGTTTTTATGTAACATGAAAATTTGTTTTTAACCCCTTTGGGTAATAGGCCTGTTCTCTTCATAAATTTATAGTCCAAATATGCTTTGTTGCCAGCTTTAACTTGTATGTTTCTGTGCAGGCTTCTTAGGGGTACAGTGGCTTGTCCAGTTAAAAAGGTAGATAAATCCAAGTTTAAGCAAAATGTACTTAAATTATTTTATCTCTTTTTTTCTTCTATCTAAATAAAAATTGCAGCAGATAATTTATTTATAAAAATGAAAATTTACGTTTGACAAATCAAAACTATATCAAATCTAGCTAATATGTTTAGAAATTCAAGCTATTTTGCCTTCATGTATTGGTGGCATGTATTACTCCTCTAAAGTAATGTGTTCCCTAATTTTATACTGATTTGTTTGAAACAGTTTATGTAATTGTTTTCATTTCAAATCTACAATGATTTTCTTTCTACTTCTTGTCTCTTGAGTGTTTTTATGTTTCCTTAAATTTTCTTGAAGACAGTATTTTTTTCAATACTAAGGCTAATAAAAGCTGATATCCAACAGTAACTTTTTTGCCAACTGGATATATGCAGGCAGTGGATAACTTTTGATTATCTGTGAACACTTCAGAAACCTGAGTGCTATAATTTGCTTCCTACACGTTTGTAAAATATGTCTGTGTTGGAAAACTCCTAGAACATGAGTTGTGCCCTGTTTTCTGATGTGCTTTTATACAGTCCTTTTAGAAGTAGACTTGAAGAACCCCTAAATACACATTACTAGGAGACACAGAGTTAATCCCCCAAATGATTTAGTATTCGTTACAAATGAAAGTATAACCACATCAATAAATCAAATATTAACCACTTTCACTGAATAAACTTCCTCCACAGAAAGACTAATAAATGTTGTTCCACATGCACAGCATCATTGCAAACACAGCTTGTTCATTTCCTTCTTTTATGCCTTCTATTTCTTCATATTTCAGGCACCAGGATGGACTCTATGAAGGGGGAGTAGGCTGTGTGAGAACAAAATGGGGAAAAAAGCAATAGAATTTTACTTCAGGCTTTTTTTAGAATTCCCAAAGATTTTATAAAAAATTATAAGAGTTTATAAGAAATTCCAAAAGATTTTGTTATAGTGTGAAACACCATTACTGTGAAAGGCTTATTTATTCACTGTTTTCACTTTTATTGTTTGTGATTCATCTGTAAATATTACAATTTTGACTAATTTTGTTGGTGAAAATCAGTTGAAATTATTGAACTAATGGTACATAATGATACATTAAAGCATAAAAAGATCTGATCATGGATATTGGTTCAAATAATCAATATGTGCAATTTTGAATAGCAGCTGTTTGATAGGCTACAAAGAGCATGTGACATTCATCTATCCCCTGCCTGAATTAATCCCTCTTCTACATTATGGTTCCCAGTTTCCACAATTATCACTTTCAATCTGCTACAGTGACTGCAAAATCTGCTGCTTTGGCAGCCACTCCAGTCATCAAGTTTGTACAATGCTTTTACAGAACAAGTAAAAAGGGTAATAAGCATAGATCAGATAGATGCATTTAAAATAGGGAGCAATTGAGAGTATACATCTAGAGTATAAGTCCAAGAGTGACACCTGTGTCTAAACAACTGGAGTTGTTGAGTCCTTTCTCTGCTCGTGACAGTGATGAATGACATCAGGCAAGTTACTTCCTCTCCCAGCTATCCCGATCTCTTTCGTGAAGTGCTTTTAAAATCTGTACTATACCAAGACTAGGTGCTATTATGAGTACTGTGACACTGACCTTGTCACTCATTCATACCTGTCCACATATGCACATATGTTCTACCAAAAGACTCATAGACAGTACTGTCCTCTATTTTGCATGAGGATCTTAAGTCCTCTGGATTCTTAATATCTGAACAGTCAGAAGTTTATTAAAAAACAAAAGATAAAATAAATCTCAATCTAATTATTTACCAAAGTAATGGTATGTATTTAACTGGAAAAAATCAAAACATTTTGATTCTTATAAAACTTAGAGAAGCTGTGCGTTTTTGAAAAATAAACAAAGATGGAAATGTAAGATTTTGGGTTAGCAACAATCACACATTAAAGAAGTCCAAATTAAGCATTTAACAGATCAAGCTTTCACTACTTCTTTAACAGGAAAGTGTATATTTAAAGTAGCGTTCAGTTTACTTTTTCTCTTTGAGAACCTGAAAAACAGGTTGAAAATATTTACAGACCTTTGAACTATTCTTTTCTAATTGATGGCTTCGAAGATTGCAAAAAAGCATTTAAAGGAAAAGAACATAATGATGGTATCAATATACACACAAAGAAAGCACAAGAGATAATGGTGCGCATTAAAGCAAGAAAGATGGATAGACATAAAACTGTGACATAAAGATATATGAGTATTTACACTTTTTCCAATTACTTTAAAATATTTCTAAGTAGCTGTGCTCAAGTCTCCAAGAGTCACCACTGACATTTTCAACTATTTGTATTTATCATAGGAAATGCAGGCCAGGCTGACTAGATCTATGTACCTGATAGTTGAGGAAATGTGGAAACAACTGTGCTTGCTCTATATCATAGAATCATAGAATAGTCTGGGTTGGAAGGGATCCTAAAGATCATGTAGTACTGACCCTCCTGCCATAGGCAGGGACATTTCCCACTAGATCAGGCTGCTCAGTGCCATGTCCAGCCTGGTCTTGAACACCTCCAGAGAGGGGGCATCCACAACCTCTCTGGGCAACCTGTTCCAGTGTTCCACCACCCTCACTGTAAAGAATTTCTTTCTTATGTCGAGTCTAAATCTACCCACTTCCAATTTACATCCGTTGTTTCTGGTCCTCCCATGAAGGGCTTTATATTATTGTTTTGACCTGGTTTTCTCCACAGGCCTTTTCTTCAGCATAACTGCAAAGTCCTAGCAGTTCACAATTTAGAAATCCATAAAAAATATTTTTCTTATTCTCTGTGTGTCACTGATTTTAACACAGGCCATTAATGGCTTTATGATCCAGTCTAACCAGAGTGTTGAAATCTGTGGCAAGACCTACACCAACCTCATGTGTTATCTGCTTGCTATCACATTTACTGGCATAATGTTAGGACTGGATGAATGTTTCATTTGCAATGAATTTCACTGCAACAAATTAGACAAAGTGGTTTACATCACAGAAATTTACACAAGTTTCTCTTGAAAAGTGGTTTCTCTCCAAGTTTCACTTGAAAATGAGTGCAATTTGCAAAGTTTACTCACCTCTACTTAATCAGTTTCTGATGCATTTTGAATAAATAACCTTTAAAACAACATAGAGATGTTTTCTCTTTTTCTAGTATTTTAGCTTAGCAAATAGAGTAAAAGAAATATTTTGATTTTTCCCTCCCCAAAGTGATTTTGCTCAGTTACCCCAAGTCTGGCTACATTTAATGTTGGGTGACAATGCAAACCATTTGTTCCCTGTTCATCTGTTAATTGACTGATCTGGCAGTCTGTTTTTGTTTATTTTTAGCAGATTAAATTCTATAGGATCTGTAGATGGAAGACTGCCTATTTCTTTGTGATGTTGTCTTCCAATTCTACAAATGCTGACAGGCAATGCTTTTTTTAATGAAGGGAGGGTTCTCTTGAATTAATTTTCAGCTTTGCATTTTTATTTTATGATTTAGCTTACAAAGGATGACTTCTATTTACTTATGAAAATCTGGAAATTGTTCTTTGGAAATCAAGATCTTTCTTCCTGTTCACATTTATGCAGTGAGACTCCCCCTGTAGAATTCCCTGCCAGAAATCAATGATTGATTCTGTTTCATCACCTACAAATACACACTAACTACTCTATTAGTAAGTATTTATAGGGGAAGGAGGGAAATCTATCCTAAAACAGCTTCTTTATAATGAATGCTGATAATAAAAAGATTTCAATTAAAGATTAGGAGAAAAAAAAGTCAATCATCCCAATGCATTCTGTAATTTTTTTAAAAAGCATAGCATGAGGTAGTAAGGATCAGAGTTATTCCAATTTCAGTGGTAGGTAGGTCTGATGATAACAATTCAGGACATATTGCAGTTCCTGCAGATCCAGCCTAAGCACAAAGTGTTCTCGGCTGTGTGTGTCTCTGGGCTTCTGTGATATGGTACAATTTTAAAAGAATTTTTCATATGACCTCTCTCTATACAATGCAACAGATTTATGCTCAGAAAACTATAAAGAACTAAACTAAGATACAAAAACCAAACTGTTTTAGCTGCAACTTGCCTATATTTCTTTGTACTTTTACTTGGACTTGAAGATATTAAGATATCAGCAGAATCAAAATGTGGAGCAAACTTCAAATTTTAAGAACTGTGCATTTTTAGTGGCTATTTTACTTCCCAATGTCTCTTTGGAATTTTTGGTAGTTGATGATAGTTATAACCATATACCTTTATGAAGCTTACAATTTTTGGCAGCCTTTTATTTGTAGTTGTTAGTAATTAATTAAGTTTCAATAAGAGCAATGTGCTGTTTTATGAAATAGTAACTTTTCAGCTGTAGCTATTCAGTGCCATGAGGATGAGGATAGGAATGAACACAGGAGTGTGGAGTTTTCCATTGTCTGTTGTATGTCTTTTGCTTTTTAAAAATGGCTTAAAACAGAAGTAAATACTTGTCGAGAAAGAGAAAAAAATGGAGCTGAGCAAAGTTTAAATTGAATGCTTAATTATTTTAAATTAGAAAACAGTAACAACAATATTGTAAAAGGAGCTTGATGACTCACTCTGAGCAATACAAAAAAAGCCCTTCATTTCAAGGTTGTCCTTCGAAATTTGATTTAGGTTGGTTTGCACCAGGGACCAAGTATTAGCTGTGGCACAATGCTAAGAGAGACGATGAAGTCTGCTCCACTGATGAATTTTGTCCTCGCTGTCACTAGGAGCTACTAACAAATTCACAATTCTGTGCAGACTGAATGAGACATTTAAAATTCCCAAAGTGTATGTATATATACGCAGTAAAAAACAAATGGCATTCCTGTGAGAAGACAGCCAAGAATGAGAGATTTGTTATTGTTATCAATAATAATTGTTTCCAGTAGAGTTTGTGGTCTGTGGTTTCTGTTAATAGTAATATTGAGACTGCTTATTTTCTCACTTTTCTGCAATCCAGTCTGCTGCCTGCATTTGAATCTACTGCTAAGAAAAAGGCTGTTCTTACTTCTGATCTTTTGCCTACACCCTTTTCTACACCACTGATCCTCAACCTTCCTCGCCTTGCTATTTTTTCTGTCATTTACCATCCTTTCAATTGACCTCTTCCTTTCTACTGATGTTTACTTCTTGAAACTACACCTATGCTGTAAGACTCTACCTTCATAAAGCCAAAACAAATCTACCAGACAACCAGTGATCTGCCTTGGTTTTGTTCAATTTTTTTTATTGTTCCATTCTTCAAAATTCCAGAATTCATTTTTACCAATACGGTTTATTCATAGTATTAGTTTTCTTTTCTTTAATTTTACTTTTTTTAAAACAACTTCAAGGCACTATAAGAAATTCATTAAGCACACAAATACTGGTCAATTCAGAGGCTTTTCAGAAAAAAAAATTGTTCAATAATGTTCCTATATTTAAACAATTTTTAGTGATATGGAGTTTAAATTGCTTCATTTATTTACCTGAAAAATCTTGTATCAGTGGCAAGAGGATAAATTAGAGGATTACTCAGGCTCTAAAGGCCATTATAAAGGCCTCATAAATCTGATTAAGAATCACATTAAATGATCGTGAGCTACCAACTCACTTAAATGAGAAAAGAATACTGTACATCAGGGAGTTGGTATGTACAAAAAACCAAATCAGACCAAAAGCAAAACCCACTTCAGTAGAAACCTCTGTATTGCATAAGAATATCTGGGACTTTCCTTTTCATTTAATTAACTTAAGCAACAACTAAATTTTGCATGGCAAGTGTTCTTCTCTTTGCTTACTGTCAGCTATTCATTAGATAGTAATCACCAGCAGAAAGTGTACTTGGGAGAGGTAGTGGCTTAATTTTAGAGAAATATGAAACAGGTTGGAAAAACATTAATAAAACTTGGGAGGAAAATAGTCTATGATGTCAGCACAACCTCCAAATGCATGGACTGTATTTATTAAAAAAAATAAATATACACTTATGTCACACTCTTGTCATTAACAGCTAATGTGCTAAGAGTGGGCACACATTCTATATTTAATTAAAACACAAAATTATGACTTCCATCTGCACATGCAGACCTCAGAAGGGGCTTAAGGTGCACAAGAATTTACATCTGGTATTCAAATATTGGTGGGGGAGATATTTTACCCATATCAGATATCACATAATTTCTCTAGTGTAGAACAAATATGATACTTTGTTTATTAATATTTGAAGACATTTTCAATATTTGAAGGTTCCCAGGCACTAGTATAGAGTTTAAATCATGTGGGGGAGCACAGTTGCTCAAGGTCAGTAGTTCTCTTCAGTTATTTACTTATTTTTATTTTATTTTTTGGTTTCTTTGGAAACACAGAATATTGTTCTCAGAACTGTTTTTTCTCTAATTCCCTTGTTATGTATTTGGTACCAAGGTGGACACACCATATTAAATCCATACAGCAGTCTGCAATATCCTTAATGGTATGTTATTTTTACAGCAGGTCACCTGTGGAAATGCTTTTTGTCAACCAAATCCTCTTTCTCTTGGCTTGTCATTCTGCTTGCTCACACTGGGGCTAATCCTAATGCTATCACTGCAACCACCAAAGCCACCATCTGCTCTTTGCCCTCTTCTGCATTTGATCAAACAGTAAGCAAATCCTTCAGGATAGGGAAGGATTACCTGGGCACCAGCCATACAGCAACACATTTGGTCATTGCATGAAGCCCCATGAAGCACTGTGATCACTGGGAAGTAATACGCCTTCCCAACATCTTGACTTGGAGTTAAGGAGATTTCCCTATGCAAAGACTGATCACTCTTTCTTCTGCCTTAGAACAGGCAAAAGCACTTTTTTTTTATTCCATGTAAACAGACCAGGGCCACAAAAAATAAGCTGCAAGAGAAAATCCAAAATGCAAACGGGGATCCTGATTTTATGATAGAGGAAGGGAACTGGAGCTACTATGATGACACAGGCTAATAGACCTTATCACAGCTCCCGTTTGCTGAGCATAGATGAGACCTAATATGTCACTTATCTCTCTTACATGTATGAGTTGGGAACACTTGGTGGCACAATTACTACTAAACCAATTCTGACATTGCTTGAAATAGGACAGAAGCTAATACAATTGCTGAGTAAGCATAACTGCTGGGCCTTAAAATATCTGTAGACTGTAACAGAATTGCTGAACTAACAAGCTGCTGAGCCAGCATAATGAATTGAACATGGCAAAAATAATGCAATAACTTCATGGCTAAGACAGCTGTAAATGAAAGAAAAGGGAAGAGCTGTCTCTCAGCCAGTTTCAAAGAGATGGACCCCCAGTCTCGTATTTAGACTGGAATGGATTCAGCAAAACAGTAGAAGGATAGTCTGGACAGCTGAGAATGTATGTGGCAGTGGGTCACAGCATTATAAAAAGATAAAAGACAGCTCAAAAATTCTCAGATAGGGTCAGCAGAAGAGAGCTAGCATTGCAGGTGTCAGGGGCTGTGAATTTTCTTTGAAAGATGAGCTTTTTTTCCAAAATGCCTTGACATACTGAGCAGGATGTGCCTGGATCTCCCCCACTGTGAGTGTGACCTCTAAGTGTCAATGGGGATTTTGCAGACCTTCATATATTGGTAGAATTTAGGGGTCTGGGCAGAGGAGTTCATTATAAGCAGAATGCTTTGCAGCTAATGACTGTGTGCTCCTGAGTTTATCATAAATATTCATTGTCATTTATATAATTTTATTGGTTATCTTATAAGATAGCAATGAATATTGGATGGATGGATGGATGGGTGGATGGATGGATGGATGAGTGGATGGATAGAAGGATAGACAGGTAGATTCATACATACATATTAGAGAAAAAATCACTTTTCTGTTTAGCTTATCATTATCTTGTGGTTCCATTGTTATAACTACTGGTAGTCTTTGCCTGGGTTTGGTTGTTCCACAGTTAAATATTGCTGACTTGTAAGCATATTTGCTGGTGCCATGCTTGCACCTAGGCAGTGTAGTTTCTATAAGCTGCAAGTCAACATACAGTATTGAAATCATTATATATACATCAACCAAATGCATAGTCCCTTCCTAGCTGGCACGTGTAATTGCACATTCCTGAGCTTGTGCTTCTGTCCAGTAATTTATTTGTACTATCTATATAAATTTTAGAGTTACATCTTCAGAACATTATAAGGGAATGCAATACCAATATGTAATCACTGATATTCTAAACTAACAGCCTAATTTCTGACATGTTTGGTCCAGGACAACTAGCAGAACTAATAAACTACCATACCAACTAGCATGTCTGGGTATACTTTGAAGGATGGCATTGTCTGGAAGCTGTTCTCAACAGACAGTATGGATGGCATAATCTATTTATGTCAAGAATGGCATTTAATTGTATGAATAAGTACCACATCTGTTGGCATCAGGAGCAATGCACAAAATCTATTTCTTCTTATGTAAGTTACATACAGACTTATGCATCTTTCCTACTCTTGTTCAGTTTTAAGCAGGGTTCCAAAGCTTCCAGTAGGAATTTTTCATACAAACAGCTGCTGTTCTGCAAGAGGAAAATTTTTGACAATTTCCCTGAAAAAAGCAGGGCTGATATCAATTGAATTTTACATACATATATGCTAAGATCCTGAAGAACTTAACTGAATGGGTATTTCTCATAAGTGTGTAGATGTTCTTACAGAATAAATTAAATCTGTATCACATTCAACGTGTCTCAGGAGCCATAAACAGCATATTTTGTCTTTTTTTCTTTATTATTAAATTATGTACCACTTTAATCTGAGATTTAATATTATCCTTTACAGAGACCATATGCTCAGTTTTTTCACACCCTTTTTCTTAAGATCTTTTAATTTCTTTACTATTCTGCATTTTAATAAAAAGCAGAACAAAATATAAAAAATATAAAACATTGAGCTCTCCGTTTAAGCACAAGCAGAATGTTTACTCTCGAATTAAAGAAAAAACTTATATGTCAGCATATTTAATTTTGAGTTTATATGAATTTTAGTAATTAAGCTCAAGTCTAGACTCAAAATTACTTTTTTTCTTGTCATCTGGTTTTAATTGGATCATAATTTTATGTCTTCACAGAATGACTCTCATATGTTACTTGATTTTTAATATATATATATAAATATATCTATAAAGACATGATTTTTCCCCTATCATTTCCTGTTTCCTTTTCTCAAAAACTTAAAGAATTATTTAACACTTTAAGGACTACTCTTCTTCTGTTTCTCTGATAAATTTCCAGGAAGAAGGAAGGAATTTCCCCCTATCTCTTTTATAAAGTTATTCTTTCCCTCATGGGATAATTTGCTGAAAAGGGAAATGTGAAAAGAAAGTCTCCAAGGTAAACCGCTCAGTGCTCCCATGGATGCTCACTTCAATCAGCAAAGGTCTGAAAAACGCCTCAAGGATCAGATATGTTAATAATTTAAAATTGCTGTCTAGATCCAAATATATTAGTGTGAAAATATAGAAAGCTGCTGCATTTCCCCCCCCCGCAAAGAAGCAGCCTTTCAGTTAGCAGCCATGTTGACAGCAGCTGTTCCTGCTGTTCTGAGTTCTCCTTGCTCCCCTTAAAGAGTGCAATATTAATGTCTCTGCTTAGTCTGTGCTCACATTTCTGTATTCATATAAGCAGCTATTCTGCATTTCTTCATTTCCATCACAACAACACTCAACACATAACTGAGGCACTCTGATTTTTACGGTGCCTGTTGTAATGGAATATGCTAAACAGGGAAAAGTGCAGCACTGAAACTGAAATCATTAATAATTCTTGGCAGATAAACAGGCATATATCATGATACGGCTAAATAACAGATATTTTATAGATCTAAATAAATTATAAACAATCACAATAATGAATAAACAAGTGTTTAAGATTTATTTTTCTTCACCCTTTTTGTCTAAAATCAAGAGGTAAGGTCAGGTCACATTTTCAACATGAAATCTGCAAGTAAAAGCACTGATTATTGCTACTTACTGAAAGCTACAATTCTGAGTAACAGCAAAGAAAAACAACTCCTAGAAACAAGGTTTCAAGAAAATAATTAATATTTTGTGACTCATGACAAAATCATAGAAGCAGAAATCATGGAAAATACACTATTGAAATGCTGCTTCTTGTCTAGCCAAAATTAAGACAGAATTTTCACTGTATGCTCGGATAAATAAAAAGCAGGCTGTGCTCTGAGTCAATTTTGTAATTATTAACTTTTCCTCAAAAGTGCATTAGCTAAACAAACAGGAAAATAAATGCTGTTAGAATGTGACTGTAGAATTTGCTCTTTTTGTCTTCTTTCATTCCTTTTCATTCATTTAACCATTTCAGAAGAAACTATGTCTGCTTTCCATCATCTCTCTAAAGGCTGAGTGAAAACCTGTGCTGCTGCCAGCTGCTGCTGCACCTGATGTTTTATTTCCACAGCTCTCTCCAAACTTGTGCATGAACCTTAAGACCTGAGCTCATTCATGAGGCAATCCTTTGCTTCTAGCCTTATGCAAAATAGTCAAGGGGGTCATTTATGCAGCACAGGATTTATTCTTTAACTACTGCACATAGTTAAATTTACAGTGATGTTAACTGGGGTTCAATGTGTATATTAACAGGAGTCTGGAGGATTAACTGCATTCCTTTCTGGTATATTCAAAGTCACTATAGGTGTTTTTATGCCACTTATGTTCTTAGTGTCTTTGCCAAAAAATAAAAGTCAGTCTAACACAGTTGTCATCTAAAAATAAACACCAATGAGATCTTCCTGTGGGCTGTAAGGTCATTCTGTAACTCAGTATGGCCCATTGATCTCTTCTACCCCCTGTGCCTTTCCAGATTTATTGGAAATCTGTTCAAAGGAGAATATATCTTACCGTGCACTTCTCTAGGAACTGCTGCTAAATGCTGAGTGAAAGATTCTTTTCTACTTTCTTTATTTCTTCTCCTTAGAGACAGAACCAAGGGAAATCTTCCCAAGTCTCTGAGTCTCCAACAGAAAACAGATGAGCTGGTAATACAGGTTGAATACCTTCTGCTGCTCTTCTTTTGAACAAGTTCACTAGTTCAGGAAATATCCTGAGACCAATTCATGTCAATGTGCATCTGTATTGCTTCTTTCATTAGTGTGAAGATCTTCAAAGTAATTTGATTCAATGATCTGATTATTAATAAAAAACAGCACCGGACACAGGTCAGGCATGCCTGCTTTGTATTTATCTTTGTTTTAAGATATCACAGCATTAAAGGGCACTGTGAAGAGAGAAATCTCATTGCAACTAGAAAGAGATATCTCGACCTATTTACTTCCTGTTATCCTAATCACATCATGATACAGGCCAGTTCAAGCACTCATATAAACATATGTAACTTATTAGAAAAAAATGGAGTTTCATCCACATTCACTCAGGTTATGTCCCCTCTTCACAGTAAGTTCTGTTATAAAAGGAAAAACATAAACACATGTGCTGGGAGTTTTACGGGAAGCTCAGCAGCTGGAATCTAATCACTGAAGTTTGATTCAATTTTTGTTATTTCCTTTCTTCTTTTTTTTAAATAAAGATTTCTAGCAAGAGTTACATGCATGCATTTAAGCCAGCATTATGTGTTGTGTTAGTACAGTGGCACATAAGCAGTAGGATCATGGGGTCTGCAGAGCTCCACTAAAACAAAGGGCTTGCCTTCAGGCTGCGCCCTGGAAAGCAATGTGCAAAAAGGGAAAGCAGCTCAGTACTTCTAGAAATAGTAAGATGAAGCACTTGAATTCCTTTGATTCCTACTACAGACACACATGTGACAGAACAAATTTGCATCAGGCTTTCTGTAAAGTGTTATCTCCTGCTTTCCCCTACTACTGGGCCAGGCAGCTGCATTCCCCTTCCCCATCTGGGCTTCATTTTCTCTTCTCTCTCTTCTCTATTGAGGACACTCACCTGCTCTTGGCCTCATCCTTTTGCTGCCAAGTATAAAACAGTGGACTAGAGAGGTGATGTTCTCAAGTCCTAATAATGGGAGTCTCTTCCTTATCCAGGAATAGGATATTTTCTTTAAACCACTGTCTAATGAAGAGTATGTAATATTGACAGTTGTAATTTTCTTCGTCATCCCAAAGGAAAAGCAATGCTGAAGAGGCAACAGAATTCAGAAATGGAATATTTCTCTGTAAGTAAACATTAAACCACGTTTACTTCAATCAGCATCTCTCATATTCTTCAGTCAACTCCTCATTAACTCCTCTAGCTTTCATATCTTTTCTCTCACCCTGAAACTACCATGCAGCACACATTATCAGCTTTTCTTAAATAGATAAAATTGTATTTGAATTGAGCTTTTAAGTCCATTGATGAAAGATGTTAATTCAACCCAACAGAATGAAAGGGTGAATCCAAGAAACTCCACTGTGATATTTGTACATTGCAACTAAGTGTAAGTTCTCTCTGAATTTTGCTTGAGATGTTTTAAGGACTTTTGTCTTCTATTACTAATTCATATTTAATTTTTAGTCAGAGTGTAACTTAATCATTATAGAACAAGATGGCCAAGTTGCTTAAATACTGGCTTTCTTCCACTCCATGCACAGCATATGCAAGATTGTTTTCAATAGACAGACACAGATGGTTGTGCCATCTCTGGGTATATACTGCAGAGTGGCAGACTTCCTTGTGTGGTACATCAGCCTTCATAAGAAGCAAGTGATGAAAAATGCTTTCCACGATTGACTTTCTTTTTAAAGGCAGGTAAACATCATCATAAACCCAGCCCAAAGTATTCTCAGTTCTCACATACAGCAGAGCTCCCTTCTCAGCATAAAGTTCAGCTCAAATTTGTACACAGTACATTGAGTAAATACAGCTATACCCTTGAAACTCAATTTGACTAACTAGGCCTGAGATTCATTAGATTTACACAAACTCTATGACCATCTGTGTCTTCTGACATTGTATCTTCTACTTTGTAATGCTGGCCAGAAGTTACCAGTTTGTTTTGCTAAATATGTGTTCTTTGTTAGTTCAGCAGTGTTCTCAAGAAAAGTAAGATAACTCCACATATTTTGTAGACAAATGTTTGACATTTCCTGGAAAAGCATAAAATATATGTATTTCCTGCACTGTTCCTAAAGAAATACAGTGAGATTGATCTTTCAGGATTGCAGGTATTGAAGCCAGACTGAGAATAAAAAACAGAGAAAAAAAACCATTAAGGAAGCATTGGGATACCACAGCACTGAATGTAACATTTACATACCTTTGCTGCCAATGGTTGGAGATAGGTGAAAAACTTATAAGGTCATCCTGATAATCAGCATGGTAAGCTGACAGCAATAGTGTTAGAATACTGAAAAACCAGCTAGCCTAATCTAGAAGAACCAAGGAACACTTCTGAAATTGTGTCTAAATATCACAGATAAATTAAATAATGCTTAATATACTTTTTCCCAAGTTCTCTTGGGGTCCGGGGTCTAAAGAACTAGAACCCAAAACTTCCCCCTGTTGCATATGAAATGAGCATTTTAACTGTGGAGATGGTCAGCCTTCTCTCAGTCTCTCTCCCCCGTCTTTTATTCTTCTTGGTGTGGTAGAATTTCCAGCTCAGTAAGTTTTTTAACAAAGTTATATTGCTTTAAAATTAGTTTGAATAGTTGTTAAAATAGGATTTTCTGTAGAGTTTGACTGTCCCAAGCTATTAATATGCACTTGCTTCCTAGTTAGGGCAAATTATAGGAAAGGTGGCTCTGAGTTATTTCAGACGGAGACGACAACTGAAGCCTGTGTCCTCCGGATGTGAAATTAATGCTCTAAGCACTGCCTCTATGTATAAAAGGATAGCATTGAAACACATTATGTCTTACAGAAAATGGTGTGACTAGATACAATGTAAGCATGCTCACAGCACGCATGCTGGATTGAATTCTTTCAAGGTACATGGTAACACTGCAGCTAATTTATACATCTGAGTGTGCCTGAAGCAGCACAGTCATCCAGCTTTGTCAAAGCTGTGGCAATTTTGGACAGACACAGAACAACAACTTAAGGTATCTGAGGAACACTTCTGTTGAAAACCCAGCCACTTTCAGAGGTCAAGTGCTTCCAGAATAAAAAGTCATCTGCGTTGGTGTTTTAAGTATGTCAAAGCTGACTTAAAGTGCACAAATTCCACCTGACTTCCACTTGAGGAGTTACACATCAATTTCAGCTGTAGAAAAAAGTTAACCACAAAGCACATTTTTTCCTCTAGGTACAGTACTTTAACTCCTCTTACACATGTAAATAAAATCTGCACTCGTATTTCTCAAGATTATATACTGAGATATCCTTTCATTTCAGAATGAAATGTGAAAGTAAAAGGCTACCTATAAGGCGTGCTGAGAATCTGTAATGATTTTGCAGTTAATGCTTTTATCCAGGCATGATTGAACTTCATGCCCTCCCCAAGCTCTTTCCATCTGCTCAGTGAAACACAGGGTAAGAAAACATGTAACTGCTGTAAATTGATCTTGAACTTACTGTCTCATGTCCAGGCTTTGCAAAAAAATAGTTAACACTGTAACTAGTGTTGTAATGTACCCAGGTAAGAAAGGACATTGAGTTAGGGAGTAAAAATCTGGTTGTCCTCTTTCTGGTATGAATCTGGAGTAATTTTGTTAAAGTTAAGTGTGTAAGTCCTGATTTACATTAGTGGAGATGAAAACAAGATTTGGCCAAGAGCATTTCTAAATCTATGGCCCAGTAGATTGACTCTTACACTCTTTGGGGTTAAGTGAAAAAATAACGTATAATATCTTTCAAACTAACGCAATTGGGAGAGCTTTAAGCACTACACTTTCTTTCTGAGTACAGAAAATACAAGTTTATTGTGCATGGGGGAGGTTTTATTTTACCAAGATTGCTGAAAATATAAAGGGAACTAAATATACCCATGCTAAAATTGCCTCCAGAAGCATATTTAAGCAAGACTTGAACAACATTGTTAGGGGGGGAAGAGGAAGCAAAGGAAGTGTCTGCTCTGATTTACTATAGCTCTCTCCCTGGGTGATTTTGATGACTTAAGACCTGAGGAGCTTAGAAAAATATATATGAAGAAGTCAGCTTGCTGTTAACTCTATAAATGCAGACAATAAATATTGTCTCCCCCACAATGAAAGAAAATTATAGTGCCCAGAGCACTAAAAGAGTAACAGCACCACCAAAACAATATTATATGTCATAAGCACTTATATTTAATGATAAAAAGGAGAGAAAAAAATGCTCTAAGTCCCATTTTTTTTAATACGCGTTGTATTTATGAATAAGAAATTTAGAAGTGTGTCACAGTTCAAATACTATTTTAAATATTATTTAGTATCTGGAAGGTGACTGTAACATTTTAATATGGTAAAGATTTCAACAGAATTATTATTACTCCAAGACAGCAGTAAGTTTTCAGCTGCTGTAATCAACTCAGTGTAACTGAATAGCTCAGTACATAATTGATTAAAAAAACCCCAAAACCAAAAAACAGGGAAAATTCCTACTTCCATTTTCTGTTCACACTTTATAATCAAGCCAATCCAGCTCCAGCTCTAGATCCTGATCTAGACTGAAGAGTCTGTTTATGTGATAAACATATGCATTGAACAAAAGAACTCTGGCAAAGCTTAACAGTGATTGAACTTGCCTAATTCAAATAGTTCTGATAAGAAATTCTAACATATTTATTTACTTTTTAAGCTATATGGGTTCTGTTCTCTTCCTTTCAGGCTTCTTTTACTAGTTCTGAGTTCTGAGTAAAGAACTAGTAAAAGAAAAAACTTTAAGTGGTACAAACAGTTCTTTTCCAGAGACAGGCTGCCTGATGAATAAGTTGGGATATCATTTGGGCTATATACTTAGTAGGAAATTAAATCTGACCAGGATTCTTTTCTAACTAAGTCAAGTTGAATATCACATATCTTTACTATTTGACCCTTTAAACTTCAAAAAAATGTGAGATCACCAGAGTAATTGTCCAAAGCCTGTGTTAATTCCTGAACTGCGACTGAGAGTCCTTTGGAGTCTGTCTTTGCTGTCCGATGTTTGAGTTTTAGCATTATCTATTTTGAGTTCTATTTTGTTTACCAGTATAGACATAGGTTTTACTTGTTTCTTCTGCAGTTTCCTAATCTGTAAGAAGTGTAATATGGTACCTGTTTCCCCTACACCACGTTTTGCAATTTATAAATAAAATTAATAAAGAAAATTTAAATGAACATCAAAAGGCATTCTTTCTCCTGTTACAACCTCTACAAATCTTCTGAACCTAACATTCATATCAAATCCTTTATATCCTTTATATCAGTACTTACTCTATAATAAAAAGAGTATAACAGGAGCACTGATTTTCTATAATGTCTACTAGAAGTGCAGTAAAGCATTTGTTAGGGATAGAATACTGAAAAATATAAAGATAGGGCTGCCATTTTACTCACAGTTTTAATATTTTAATTATTAAAATTTAAATGGTTATCTATTTAATATTACCTACTAAACCAATTAAAGAAGATGTAATTCAGCAGGATGTTTTTCTATTTGCTTGTCCTGTTTAAGTGACGGAAGCTTAAATAGGCTTATAGAAGGCCTAGCTATTTTGTATTCAGAGTCATGGTGATGCAGAACTATGTATTAATTTTAAAGCTTCACTGTGCAATCCCTATTATCTATAAAAGACAGCTACTAGCATTGTTTCTTGTTATTTGGTTTGTTTTATAATGAGTGTTATTTCAACACATGTTTGTGTTCTGACAAATTGGAAAACAGATTTTTCATAGGAAGATGGAAAATGTCACTGTACCTAGTTCTAATGAGGTGGTTTTGGAGTCAAAATTAAGAACTAAGGAGTGCCTTGAGTAAGACTATGTGACAGTTGAGAACTGCCCTTGTTTTGTATTTGTTAATTTTTTTAGACTGCCAAATAATTTCATTTGATAAAGAAAGTATATTTTTTCGTATGTAGCATCTTTGTGTTGTAATTAAAAAAAAAAAGCTAAATCTGTTTATTTTCTGTAAGTGTTTGTAATGTCAGGTCCTGTCATGCACTTACATGTGTGAATAATTTTAAGTGGATGAGTAGAATTAAAGTGTTTGCAGAAGTATTTATGGGAATAAAGCCTAAATCCAGTTGGTAGTCACTGATAGTGGAAAAAGAGCTCTTTTCCAGACCAACCACTTGCTTTAGTTGTCTCAGCTTTGTTGTCTGACTTTTGAGAAACCCTTCAAAAGCCTATGCATTGCTGGCAGAAGGAAAGAGAAAGTTTTGATCCTCAGAAAAGATGACAGACATGGCTTGTGCATTTAAAAGCATTTCTTTATTTTATTAGTAGAAAAGAAAGGGAAAAGTAATAGATAAAACACCTTCCTTTTCCACATCAGCACAATGAAGATCAGGAGTTAATGGTTAGACACCAGAATAAAAATCCATAATGGTATGAAATTTAAGGTAAGTTTTTAAGATAAAGGTCTCCTAGTCTTCTAGGACAGTCTTCTTGACCCTAAGATGTCTACATTGCAAGAAGACAGACATTGCCAACCACAGTGGACTTCCATTTCAGCCAACAGCTCCTTGCTCTTTCCCTTTCTTGGCAGACTGGTCTGCTGGAAACAGCAGAAGAGTGATCACTCTGAGACAGGGCAGGCTGAGAGTGAGGTCCTTAACAATGGCTGCCTTATCTATTCCTTTAAGAAGGGCAGAAGAGCAGAGGAAAGAGACAGTAGAAGAGTGTGGGAATAGGGAGAGAGTGATAACAAATTGGCCGTCTGCAGAGCTGATAAATGCCCATGGGGTCTTTTGTTTGCCTTTTAATTCCCTAGGTACAGGATGCATGTGGTGGTGTACTAATCTTGAGCATCTCTGAGCCTTTCTTACTATGAAAGCAGCTGTGAGGCAGACATCTGCACTGTGAACTTGCTGTGTGAGATGATTCTCTCACCTCCCTTCCCCCCTCTCCTGATCTTTGCTCCCTCTGATGAAGCCATATGTGTGTATATTCAGGGATGCCTGCAGAGTTTCCTCTTCCCCAGGAAAGCCAGGCCTAATCTGAGAAGTCTGGTTCATAGGCACTTTTGCAGATATTCCCACAGAAGGAAGTGAACATATGACTAATAATGAATGTTCTAGTTAATAACATTGTTTTGGCAAGATTGTCTGTAAGACAAAGGATAACAGAATCCAGTTTCCTTGACCTATATGGGTAAGCAATGGTTCAGGGTGAAATAGGACAAATTTGTAGTTTAAGGCAGTGTCAGGTTATTTCCCACACCAGAATCTTCGGTATCCTCACAGATACCCGAAGACCACATGTAGCTCCCAAAGAGCCTGCTCTCCCTAAAACAAAAAAACCCCCCAAACTTACAAGCTCACCTATCTTTCCTGGAACTTGAATTTCCATCTTGCTTGAACTGCAAACAAATCTCAAGAGCAGGTCAGGTGTAGGCAGGACTAACTAGAGTGTAAGAAGAATCAGCATCCTAGGCCAAGCAGTACCATGCTGCACCAGGTGTATCTTGGGATGGAGCTAACTTTCTTCACAGCAGCCGGTGTGGAGCCATGTTCTGTGGTAAAAAGAGCGCTAATACACATCCATGATTTGGCTGCTGCAGAGCAGTATTCACACAGAATCGAAGATTTCTCCCTCTGCCCCTGCAGTGTACAGGGAAGAGCTGGGCAAGAATTTGGGAGGAAACATGGCTGTTATGGATTGGACAAAGTGATACTTTGTACTACACCAAGGAAAATTTTCTCTTTATAAGCGGCTGCTTCTTGCAGACTGTGTGCTTGTGGGGGAGAGAAGTGTTCCTGCTGTATCTTTTCTTAGATTTCAGAGGATGACTCCATTAGTAATTTTTATCAGTCCTTAGCTATCTGATATGATTTAGAAAAGGTAGTCTGTTCCTACAGTACTCCCACACTGTTGGGTTAGTGTCAAGGGAACATGACTGTGCAGCACGCTAAAACAGTGGAACACTGCTTAAGCCCTGCAGCACTCACCTAAAATGTACAATTGAGGTTTTCTGGGTTTGGCTCGTTTTGGGGGTTTTTGTTTGTTTGTTTGTTTTTAGAGTGTTAACCTTCAATAAATTGTTTCCACAGAAATTTCTTTCCAATATCTGGGAAAGGATAAAATCTCACAAAAAAAAAAAAAAAAAGAGAAAAAAATTCACATAACTAACTCAGGATTTTACAAATGCATAACATATCTTACATTTTAAAACTTGCTTCTTACTGTACATCACTGAAGGATCTGACTTGCAGTAGTTTAACGGCCCAGAATGAAGTCAGAAAGCAAAGAGTTTATAGTGCAGCTTTGTAACTTGTTGTAAGTATAGCACTGCCAATGCGTGGCAAGGCTGGATCCAAAGAAGTGAAGGTGAAAAAAGATAATTACATATTATTCATATAACTTCCACTCTGGGACAGCAGATTACTATGGCAAATGCAGCTATGATTCTGAGATGAAGACAGAAACACTTTTGATTCAAAGGATAAGCATAAAGTTAAATCTATAATGAAAAGTAAAGTATCATGGGGCAGAGATTTTTTTTGTCATTTTTTAAATGATTTTTCTTTCTTTGTAAGGAAACTCTTTGTCACTCTAAATGTTAAATCAATGTCACAGGTACATGGTTCCTCATTTTCCTTGTAACACTGCATATTGCTTTACAAGCAGATGCTATATTTTAATAAAAGGTATTTTGCACTGAATTTCAATATAATAGAAATGGACATTCTGCAGCATGCGTTCAACTGTAATAAACTAGATTCATTATAGTATGAGAAGGATTGTGAGTTTGAAAATATGTTTTCTTCAGAATATTTAATGGAAAAGAACATATCATCCTGTATATAAATTGATAGAAACAGGATGCAATCACAGTGAGAATGTGCACCCATTAATAGAACTAGAAAAGGAAGGATTGTGATGAATAAGTTTGCAATTTTCACATCTTATAGATAAATTCTATCAGACAGAAATGAAAGCCATTTTTCCCCTTAAAAGGAAAAAAGAATGAAAACAGGTTTACGTGAACTATACAGTAGGCCTTTGCATTCAAGGACACCTCTATCTAGTGATGCCTAATAAAGTAATTGGAGTAATAAAACTCTACTTCCTTACAATGAAATTTCATACAAATCAGCTCTAGAGAGTAAGATGTGATACAAATAAGTGAACTGGGATATGTGTTAAATAAAGGGATTGGAGATTTTATTTCAAAAACATCAATAGATCTTTAAGAAAGCTGGATTCTGGCCTTGTTTGTCCAGAGATGGTCTGTGTATTGTTAGTCAAAATGTATGAAGGCAATGGTAAGTTAAAGCTCTGTACTCATTTATGTAGCTCTGTAATTCTTATCTAAAAGTGACTAAAGTGACTAAAGCCAGTCAAACCTATACAGATGTAAGTTTTCAAAGTTAGCCTTCAGTGTGCTTATAGGGTGAAGGTGCAAAACCCACTTTTACTAGTTCATTTATAAATCACTTCCTTGTCAGCTACCAATTATTTCTTGATTTACCTGAATTTTGCAAAATGTACCATTCTCAAAAGCAAAGTTTAAGTGACATGCTATGTCTTTTCCAGTCACTATATAAAATTAAAACCATGGAAGTAATTGACAACAAATTTTATGGATGAAAAATATTTGCATGGATTCAGACAGTAATTAGACGCATTCATAGAAGAAAAATCCACCAGGGGCTATCAAGAAGAAAGAATATACACTCATCTTAGAATTCACTGCACACTGCTAAAACCTGTGTTTGCATTAAGGAGAATTATTTCATGCATCTTTCCTTCCTCTGCTAGGCATTGTTAGGAGGAAGGTAGGTGGACTGTAGATTCAGCCTAATATGTCAATTTCGATGGTTTTAAGTACTGAATGACTAATGCATTCACAGCCTTTCCATCATGCCAAAATAATGAGCCACAATCATTTTGAATAGAGTTGAGAAAGGAATCGGATTAAGAATACCACATATGAGTTAGTGAAGTTCTCAGGCTTGTTTCTGTTTTCACACAAAATAGTTTAAGAGTGAAGACTAGGACTTGTTGCTCCAGAATAGTATAACTTTCAAGGAAACTGTGATATCAGTCATATTAGATACATAATATAGCATTCAATTTCTAGAAATTATCAAGGTCTCCCACAAAAAGTACAGCTATTTTAGACTTTATTATTCTGAAAGAAGGTATGGAAATGATTGTTCTGATTGCTTACTCTTTTTAGAAATAACTGCAACAATCAGCTTCAGGGGCATGTTGTTCCAGACCCTGACTAGGCAGGTATGATACAGAGCCTAAGATACATAGACTGAGAAATAGACTAACCATTTTAGACAGACCTGGATAAATCTACCTGCAATTTCAAACAGCAAATTGATATGGATTTCTTTAACCTTTTACTAACAATCCTCTCTCTCCACATTTTTCCCTTTCCATATAACAGTTTCCCCCCCTTTGATTTCAAACTGCAAACTTCTATAACTCATTTAATGTTTACACAAATATTGTATACTTAGGAAGAGCATACCAAAGACTGAAGTGGCTGCCCACAGATTTATCCAATACAAAAGTTATTTCAATGAAAATGGAGTACAAAATTCGTTCTTCACAACTAGGTCTGGCAGAGATTGCAGCTTTTCACAGAAGTATTATAAAACAGAGAACGACCCTCTTGAGTTTTGATATTTGAGGAAATTGTCTCTTATATAAAAAAAAATTTCATTTCAACCTAAGGATTGAAAATGCCCCTTACATTTCTCTGTAAGGTTTTAACAGCTTATAACATTAGATTTAATACATAGAATCCAAAGACAAAGAAAATTCACTGCAAGTTGCTGACAGAGGCTGCCACAGGGCTATGATCCTAAATCCAGCTAACAGTTAGACAGAGCTGAGCATGCTTCATGATACACACATTCATACACACATGTAGTACACTTCCATAATATGTGTATACATACTGACAGGGCTGGCCACATGAAACCACTTACATACATACAGGAAGCACAGACAGATTAGCCCTGTTTCTGTCTCTCACTACTCAGGATGAAGTCATGTCAGTAGAAAGTGAATACACGCACTATGAATCCCTCCAGTAGACAACTTTAGACACTCAGCCCAGCCAGTATCTCCCCCTCGATACTGGACACTCTAGTTTCCGAGTTCTTTCCCACTTGCAAAATGCAACATATCTGGTCACCAGAGTCCTCAGCTTCTGGTGTGAATCACCTTGATCCTCCAGTAACCAGCTCTCGGACCACTCTGGTCTCTACAGCTGATCCAGTACTTGGCCCCCAAGCCTCTATCAAAATGATGAGGTGAATGACCTGGTCCGGGTAAATGTTAACTAGTGATAACATGCCAGCATGTACCACTGCAGTATCTCAAGTTGCTGGCAGCTAAAAGACATTGTCTCTTTCTGTAATCTGTATTCCCTAGTTCTGCCTGTTGTTACTCAGGCCTCCATGTACACATGCACACTCTGAAAATAAGTCCAGAATTTAGTGAGTGTGCAGGACAGGCTAACGTGTACAGAAAAGGGTATTAACCAGCAACCTGAGAACCTATTATCTCATTATATATTTTCCCATTCCTGTTTCTACACAAACCAGCCAGATCTTTCTCTTTCTCTGCCTTTGGTTTCTTCTCTAATTGTCTGATTAGATTTTCCTGTATAATCCTGAAATGCTTCCCTCTGCATTTCATGTTGAGTCCCTTACACACATAGGTAGTCTCAGCCAGTGAGATGGCCTGGAGACCTCCCACTGACTGATGATGATATGTCCCACTCATAGCCCATGGAGATGGCAGCCTTTTGGCATGCCCTGTGAAGGGACAAGTTGGAGAATTCATTCTCTGCTTGGATTATTGGAATTCTCTTGCCTGTTATTTGGCTTCTCACGTGTGTGTAGATGAGCCACAAAACCAAAGACAATGCAAATGCAACGAGAAGTAGTTTTGTCTGGTTGCAACCATATCATATTGCAGGTCTGGTTGAGCAGGGCCATAGACACATTTGTAAGTTCTGTGGACTCAATCACCTGCTGCTTTTGGGTAACCTCTATTAAGACAGGGAAAACAGGCAAAAGTCTTCAGTTTTCTTCTGCAAGACATCTTCATTGCGCCTAAACTTAGTAACTCTTGTTCCTAAATTATATGGGGACCTTCACTCTGTGGAAGGAAGTCGGACCCTTGAAGATACTCAAGTGAGAGATCATCTCTGCCCAATTAGGTTGCTTAATGTCTTTCAGCAAGCCTAAATTTTAGATGAAAATGAGGGAAAAGGGGAGGATACAGTCACTTAGGGCACTTCACCACTGAGAATCTGCCTCTTCTCACATAAAAGCTGTCGAAGAGAAATGAATACTATTTATAGCATATTGAGGCAGATTTCTAAATCAGGCCAGACTAGTTACTGACCAAAATGGACAGTGTCTCTCCACTGATAATGGCAATTCAGGGTGATAAACTCAGATGTAAACACTGTAGGCACTAACATTTACTCTGATGAATCTCACCTTGAAGTCATTAGTTTGATGTGCAACAAAAGGGAACTAGATACTACTATAAATGTCTTTATAGTCACCTACTTCTCAGTAGGCATAAAATATATATCACTTAACATGAGAAGTGATGAACTAGAAACTTAAAGTTAAGCATTGTTAAAGTACCTAAGTAAGGTATAATACATCTCTTTCAATATTTTTCATATGAAATTCAAGGTCCATTAAGCTCAGCAGGTTTTTAACTCAAATACATTTGCATTAGTTTTAGAGCCTCATGAGCTTAAGCCAGAAAACTCCAATCCCGAGTTCTTAGCAGGGAAAGGCCTGAGTTTTTGAAAGTTTAGAGAAAACCTTTTTGGGGATTTATTAATTAGAATATATAAAGACAAGAACAGAACAAAGCAAAACGTCACCATGTTGTGGGGAAAGAAACCAGAACTTGTTAATTTTTTTTGCTTTTTGGTTTGTTAGTTTTTGGGATTTGTTTCCCCAGGGATAATATTCCAAATCATCAGGCTAGCAGTCCATGTTCTACTTCTTTGATCAGATGATTCAAGCTGAACCTGACAAAGGGAAAGCATGGAAAGCCTAGTCTAAGAGCAATGTATGACTTAAGGAAGGGTAGAAATTCGGATCTGTGCTCAAAAAATCCTGTTCAGTATTACTTCACTGTGTCCTTTTTTTAATATGGTCATTAGGTGCAGCTTAATTAAGGATAATACTTTGGGTATCACTTTAGAAGAGGATCTTGCCTATTCATATTTTTCCCCCTGGGAAGGCAAACAGCATTTTTATTCTTTTTACTGTCCTTGCAAATTTTGCTCAATATTACAGCTCTTGTCTTGTCATAGTTCCTCTAAGACTGGTTTGGCAGCTGCCAAGATGCAGGCGGAGGTGAGCGCCATGATAAGCAAGTACTTAAGCACAGGTGGCAGGCTGCATGGCAGCAGCAACGTGATATTTTATCTGAATATATGAACTATACATGCAGTAGCACATTGCATTTAATACACACAGGGGACAGCTGTGTTAAATGTGGCAATGCACTGGTTCTTTGAAAGAATATGACAGGCAAAAATCTGATTTATGTTAAGAAATAAAGAAAAAAAGGAATGTAGTGGAAACCATGAGAATAAGTTCTGTACCTTGAGATAGATTTTTTCCTACATTAAGCAAGCCATATATGTACTGTGTTAGGTTCTCATCTGGCAAAAACAAGACCAGGTATCAATCATTCATTTAGGTTTATTTAAGATTGATTTCATTTCAATTGTGAGCTGTTGCTCACAATTCTCAGAAGTGAAAAGAAAATAAAAACAAAAACTGAAATAACGAACTACTTCTGGAAAGTTAGAATTCATGTATTCAAGTATGAATATCTGTCATTAAGTTGATACATTGAATCTCATTTTAAAAGACCTTGAAAGGAAGAGAGTGAAGAATACAGTGGTATTGAGTTTTACTTCTTTTGTTCTTTATACAGATCAGTCCAATGTTGTCACTGAGTTGTTACAAACCACAGAAGGGCAACAGTGGAGGTATGCTAGCTTTCTGCAGCACCATTATACTCCACAGCTGGCAGGATTTTGGACAAAAATTATTTTTGCCATCCTGGGGAGCACATAGTGAGATAATAAAGGTATATATGTGCTAATGGGCTTTTATTTTTCTTCACGGTAACCTGGATTCATGACATTTATTCAGTGTACAGCTGTTATAATGTTTCAGATGCAGAGGCAAAAAGTGCAGGGAAAAAATCCATCCTTTTGGTATATTTTCCTCTTGCATCTGTGTTCTAATAAGTTTTTTTATTTAACTGTATACTGTGCAAGAGCCTTAATAAATCAGTACAGCTTATAAGGCATTAAGTAGAATTATGCTGCATAAATCTTTTACATCTTTTAAAATTTGGACCTGGCACTATAGCCAGAAACACCTCTTTTTGTAACCAAGTAATAAAGACAAATTCAGGTGCAAGATAAGGTCTTTAATTTATCTTCATGACTGTATTCTAGACTGTATTCTAGACTGTGTTTCTTGTTTAGAGCTAGCGTAATTTTAATTCTTTTCAGCCTTGGAATTAGCAGGCTGTAAGCTCCAGTTCTCCATTTTCCTGCCCAATCACATACCTCTTCAGAAGGAGATTTTCAGAGTCCTCCTAACTTATTCTGGAGCATGGCACCTTCTCTGAGCTGTGTTTTACTAGTGTAGAGCAGTCATGTTCAGCATACCTTGTCATGTATGAAAAGTGGTACAGAGAGCTAGCCAAAGGGAAGAGTTATGTACTAGTAAAAGACTAGTAAAAGATGAATACTAGCACTATGGGATACCCGGAAACTATAGCCTGTAAATTAGCATCACTATGAATGATTGATACATCATCAGGACCAAAGCAAAGAAAAAGGAAATAATGGGACAACAGCTTTGGTGGGAAACAGCCTTAGATAGTGGTTTTTACCTATCTGTCTCCTCTGCCACTCCAAAGATGTTCCATTGTAGTAAAATTTACTGTGATTTTTTAGTTAAGTGCCCTAACAGAGATAGTTAATTACAGTAAATATGCCTAAAGCACAGGATGTTAAAAAAAAGATGAAGTTTCTTTAACTGCTCCATCCCTGTAATAGTTTTCCAGCTGTCAGGAAATTTACACTACTGGTAACATCAAATTACTCTTTGTCACGGAAAATGTGCTTGTTTTTTATTGCCTCAAGTTTGGACTGTTTTCTACAATTTTCTGGCAACACAGTTTGAGGAGAGTGAAAATGTTTGCTTCCAGGATCAATGGAAAAAGGAGAGTAAAAGTGAAAATGGAAGGTAAAAAATTGAGAAAGAAAAAATATAAAACTATAGTAGGAAAAAAACCCCATCCCAAACTCTGAAACCAGCACAGCTAAGTGGGTGAAATTAGATAAGTAATAAGAACACAAAACATTCTGATCAAGAAATTAGCAGACAAAGGTTGTAGAGTCATAGATAAGGTAACACCTACAAGTGGTAGAAGACTTGAGAAACAACAATGAAAAAAAGACAGAACCTGAGATGCCATGAATTAGATGAAATGTAAGTGTAAATATATCTGAGGGGAAAAAAAAGGTAAATCCCATAATAATTATTCTGAAGTGGAAATGTCAGGCATTTTTTTCAACAAAAATCTAAAAAGAATTTTTTAATAATATTTCTTCTCAGTCTCCTAGTATAATAACACATGAAATATTTTCTATTCCAATAATAACTCAGGAAAAACGTTTAACCCAACTTTTAAAGCTAAATATTTCAAAGAAGCAGGATTAATATAGTTGAACCTAAAAGTACCAGAAGAGTTGAGCAAAACCTTTTAATAGGCCATAATGTTGATTTTCAGTGGATTCTAGGCATGGGAGAAGTTCCAGAAAAGTGCAAGTAATCCAATATTCTATCAGTATTTTAAATTCTGTAAACAGGATGACAACATATTATGGGCTTGAAATATATGGTCTACATAAAAAATATGATAGGGATAATGTAGGACTTGACAGACTGCATTAGTTCTCTTTAATCCTTTTGTAATGACAACCAGCATGGGATTATAGGGAACAGTTTGTATAAACTAGGTTGTGGGAAATTTTTATTTTATTTTTATTTCAACTGTGGCTGATAATAATAAGTGACTTTTCAGTACACTTTGAATTCAGGAGACTTATGGTTATTTTTCAGGAAAAGAGAATATAAAGGAATAAAAAAGCAAACCAGAATAAAAAAAGACACATTAGTTTGATTAGATATTTGTTAACTCATTGTTTAATGTATATGTTTCTAATGGTGTCCGACAAGCAGTCAGTTCCTAGCCTATGAACATTTGAATGCTTTTAATAATGTTTAACATGGAACAGAAATTTGAAGAAAGAAAACAAAAAGAAAAAATATTATCAGACATTAAAATCAAAGAGAAATATTCAAACTGCCTTTATTTCTTTATTTCTGACCATAAATTAGCATCATATGAATTATATGCTATTCACCATTTCACTACTTTGACTGCAGTTTCTTGAAAAAAATCAATAAACTTTTGATCTGAGTGTTCCAAAATCTAACATAAATTGTTTTAAGAATAAAACTTAATTCCTATCTTTAAAACCTCCCAAGCTAGGCTTAAGCTGGTATGTAACTCTGCTGAAACAAATCCAGCTGAGTTTTCTTTTTATTAAGAGAGGAATGAATTTATATTCTGATAAAATCCTCGAATTTTATTGCAGTTATACCATTTAGCAAAAAACCATACACTGAAATAAGAATGACATAAAGCAATATTCCTAGCAGTGAAATAATTTTATAGCTAGATTGAATGAAGTCAAAACAATTGCCATTTCTATCTCTTAACCAAAACTAAAACTAAAACCATAAAATTCAAAGGCTGAAGACCCTATTACTGAAACAGGAAAGTAAAAAAAAAAAGAAACCACAGTGCTCTACAGCTTTATTTTGGAGAGACCATCTTCTGGCCCCTATCATTATCTGACTCTCTTCTCAAAGGGCCTAGCTATATCTAAGGGTATACTTAAAAATCCATATTTGAATAACACAGGTTCTTATGACTGGTAGCTAAGGTAAGAGGAATGAAGAATAATAACATCTGCACCTGTTCTAGAGAGTACTCAGTCAGAGAGTTATACAATACAGTTCAAGTTCACAGTACAGCTGGGTCTTTTATAGAAAAACCCATCTTTCTACAGTCTACTGAATAGGCATTGCAAGTATCAAGTCAATCTGGCAATTTGGAAAATAACCTCTTCAGATTTATATCTGAGTTTGTCAAAGAAAAGCAGCACATACATAGGTCTGAGGCATGAAAAATTGTACCCTTGACTAAGCGCTAATAATTTGTTGTTTATGATGAATAGAAAAATAGAAACTGCAATATTTCTGTAATAATTTGGGACAAGGCCAGATAAAGGCTTATGTATTTTATTGCTATATGTTATTTTTGCAGTGCATTTTTCCTACCATTATTATTTTTATTATAGGCGTATTTGTAAGTCATGGCTAGGAATGGGAGTCCATTACTTCAGGAACTTCAAAAATAATCAAGGCATTTAAAAAAATGTGTCTAATTTTAATAACTTAAAAAATTAAATGGATAGTCTGAGCAATTTCAACTAGAAACCTTCCTTGATGATGTCAAGCTCTATCAAGTGCTTAAGTACCCCTTTCTGAGACAGATGAGGTGATTTTTTCAGTCTTAGAGATTACCCAGTCTACAAGTATATTTTAAAGTTGCATGTGAGAGTATGTAAAGTAAGCCAGGGGGCCCAACATTGGGTAAAAATATGACCAACTGAGAATAATCTTAGTTTTTTATATGCTCTAGACAGGATGATAGCCTGACCTCATGGGTAGGGTGCAGATTACAGCCTCATCTTTGCCACTGTGGTACTGTGCTCTGTGGTCCAACCTCAGTATTTCTGTAATTTTTTCCATTTCCAAAGCACTGGTGATACTGCATAGAAGGTAGGTCTCACACTAAATACCACAAACTTCATGGTGGATATCACAGATTACATATGAAGGTCCATGGATTCTTAAGACACGAGCGCACAACCTCATTTTCTACTACATTTCAATCAAAAGAAAGATGACACTGATGTTATGTTTCTTCATTTATTGAAGTAGGATAGCATCCTATGACAATAACTCTATAGTGATGAGCACAAAAGCAATACAAAAGAAAAACTGCTGCCACTCCTCAGTCCTGCAGCTGTTCAGAGTTCACAGTCAAATAAATCTGTTTCATTCTAACAGTGATCCTTCACAAATAATTAAATAATCTGCAACTATATCCCTTTCTATTCCTGTTGAAAGCTCTTGATCTACCGCATCAAATGTATTTAAATACCATTTTAAAGATTGAAGTGTCTTTGATCTAAAATTCTTCACTCATTGATATAACCTTTTTTTGTGGGCTGGACAATTCTGACCTACAAAAGGTCTCTTGCCTCATGGTTTGGGACACCAAAGTATGGGACACCATCAATCGCAACATAGACACTGGGCTAGAATTTAAGCTTTAGGCTTACCAGCGGATAGGTTGACCAAGAAAATAATGTGGAGGGTTTTTACACAGGTTCTTAGGCATTAAGTTCCACATTTACTCATTGTATTTGAGTGTAAGAGCTCTGTATTCTGTATTTCAGTGGTTAAGGTGCTTCAGAAATGTGATACATTAGGGACTGATGAATACAGCTACAAAAGAAGACTCCTGAATAATCAAGCAAATGTTCTTCCTTTATGAATAGGAAGGTTGTGGTTTTTTCCCATTTATTTTCCTGCCAACATAATTTAATAGCTGAAGCATAATTTTGTCCTTGTTTATGTAATACATGTACTTTTAAAAAGCTTAATTATCCCCTCCCTCAGCCTTTATTTTTTTTGCTAAGCATGATATACCTTTTAAGAAAAAGTCTCACAATAATTTCTATAATGACATTAATGTTTCCCATTTTCTTTTGGTTCTACCCCTTGTAGTCATTATAATGATATTTCTCTGAGCCTATAGACACATTGTGACAGAGAAATGAGAATAAGTTTTATAAATTCCAGTCTTATTATAAAAAATTAAACTAGTCCTGTTCGTCCTATTTCTGAAATTTTGTCATAATATCCTAATTTTCCTGAAGAAATGCCCCACCTCTGTGCATCACTACCTTTTATTATCACCATCTTATTTTCTGTAGCAGAGCTATTATTTTGAAAGTTAATTAGAAGTCTGTTAAGTACATGTGACAGCATAAGAATAACCTTGTTCAAGACTCATAGTTTGAATAACAGCACAACTTCTTTTTCTGTAGTAGTTCCTTATGCTAACAATTCCAAATTTTTTAAAATTGCAGAGTGTATAGATCAGATCTGTATTTTCCTTGACTAAAAGAATTTACTTATTGGAAAAGACATCATCCAGGCTGCAACAACTTACCTTTGATCATGTGAAATTGCATGACATGTTCCAGCTGGAGTCATAGAATCATAGAATTATTTGGGCTGGAAAAGATATTTAAGATCATCAAGTCCAACTATAAACCTGATGTTGCCAAGTCCATCATTAAACCATGTCCCAAGGAGCCACATCTAAATATATTTTAAATACTTCTAGAGATGAGGAGGGAGACTGGGTTTTGCAGGGAACATGTTTTATAAATGCTTATAAATGGTATAGCTGTAGCTGTAGTTTCTGCTCTCAATGCATATAACTGATCATGATTATCTGATGGAAAAGTTATCTGTAGAAGAGCAGGGATGGAATGCATTTTCCGCATTAAATGTAACACAAAGAAATAAAGAATTTAGAAGTATTTAAACTCAGCTTTTTTAACTGCGAATTCACTCCTGACCTATGGAGTTCGTGTGCAAAGAAGTCTTTTTCTATTACTCTCAGTCAGCACATAAGGCATTTATTCACTTAACCACAGGAGGAAATGACACAAGGAATTAGATAGCATTCATGTTAAAACCCTACCAGAAGACAGGTACTAACAAAGATATATTTTACATGACTCCATATCAGACTGGATATTCCATGCTAAATAACAGAAATCTATCTTCATCGAGGCAAGGAAGCTGATCATTCAGAAGTGACATGGGGAAAAGAAGCTGCAGAGATATTAATTGGTCACCTTTTCAAAATAAAAATAAATTTTATATCAAAAGAAATGTTATGATCTACTTGCTTTACAAAAAAAATCGGTTTTACATTGACAGGCCTCCTCAGATGTCACATTCTGCTCTACAAACATCTTTTCACAATGATAGTGTCCGCCAACTTCATTAAGCTCCTGCTGCTATTGCTTTTGTTACATTTCTTCAGCTACAGGCCTCTCCTCTTCTGATACAGGTCCACATGGCTACACTGAGCTCACTGAACTCAATTTAAATTGTCTGAGGAGCTGCTCCTAATGCATCTAATATGATCCACTCAGTACATTTTTAAGATGTTCGCTGAATTATTTCAATGATGTATATAGATATGACATAGACGTATTTTCAAAATGTATGTATATTTGATAGCTGCATATATAATGGGACCTTTCACTAAAATCTTGAAAATATCTGCACTATACCTGCTCTGCCATTGAGCAATTGAAGATACTAAATGCATTTTCAAATGCAAAAAACCCAATCTCACTAAATTCGTTTTAATCAACAAATGACCATTGTGACAAATAGGCAAAATGTGATGTGTAGAAAAAGGGACTGAACAACTTTCCTCAATGTTTAAGCAAATATATATATATAAATATCTATTAGACATAAATAACATTTTAGTAACTGGGTTCTCTGATGGCTTCTGTTCCTTCTGTCAAAATAGAGAGTAGCCAAATTCAGTGGCTGGTGCTATGAAGGATGAAAAAACTCTTGCCTGTAGCATTTCTGAGTTTAGACAGAATGGCTGGGGTTTTTGGTAGCAATACACACTAAATCAAAAGTCAAAAATTTTGTTGCTGTTACATGGAAATAAACAGAGATCTGATTAAATAATAGAATATACTTGTCCTGGTTTGAGGTAAAATAGGGTAAATTTTCTAGTTTGTAACTTCACTTTTCAGCTAGGCCTCTTCTGTCTGACTAAACTCTGAAATTAACT